>PVHP010000233.1:0-81464 GCA_004024765.1 Zapus hudsonius
CTTGGGATTACAAGTCATTTATCAGATAGCCTAGAGTTCTGTATTGCTTATCAGCAGGGCGTATTCTAAGAACTGTATCTGAAGGCAATTTTAGCCTTCTGAGAATATCATAGTGTACTCACATAGACAATGGCAGCTTCCACAGTATCACTAAGCAATATAATCTTACAGGAGAATCATTAGATATGTGGTTTATCATTGAACAAAACATGACACAGTGCATTTTTATATTTGTAAATACTTTATGGACAGTCTGGTATTTTACTTTGCTACTGGAAAACTAACATTAGAGGCTGACTCAGCTTCAAGGACACAGGTTGGAGACAGGAGGTTCCTAGGTTACAGAAATGCACAAGAGATCCCTCCCTTGATCTTGCCAAAGACCCAGGAGGTGCCATGGAAAAGCCCAGGCAGTTGCTGCCTGTGTAGACTTGGTGTGCTCATGCCGCAATGAGAAACCCTAAGAGGCTGTGAATAAACTTTCCCATCCTTTACCCCAGGAAAAAAGTTATTATGATTCAAGAAACACAGGTGCCCTGTGCCCAGAGGGAGTCATTATCTCTATCCTCTAGCTTTCTGCTACATAAACAAATTTGAAAAGATTGTCCAGAACAAAAGTGGCAATAAGCTGATGCAAAATGAGTTTCATCAGCAAAGGGAAGTTAGAGCCCCTTAGCCTAACTACTGTGGTTACCCTTGAGCCCCTGTAAGTGTATGTAAGCATCTCAATCCTGTTTTGTAGTATTGATAAATCTTATGAATTACACATCTCACAATGAACAATTTTGTAAGCAGATACAAGTTTATGGACTATTCTTGGATTCAGCACACATGAGATACTCCCAATGTGTGAGTTGTCTCTTAGCAGTGTTTTTTGAAGAGTAGAAAATTTTCTGCATATGTCTGTGTACTTGGGCATGTGCGTATGCATATTTGCATGTGTGTGGTGTGGGCAGGTGTGTATCTATGTACATCCATGTATGTGTATGTGGAAGACAGGGCTAATTTCAAGTATCCTCCTCAATCATTCGCCACCTTATTCATTGAGAGAGGATCTCTTGCCAGCCAGCCAACTTGCCCTGGGGATCCTCTGTCCTCACCTTTTGAGCACTGGGATCACAGACCCACACCACTAAGGCTGCCCCACATTTATATACCCGCTGGGATTGCATCACAAGTGAGCCATCTCCTAAGAGCAAGCAGACTGACCAAATACAGTCTGGGGTCCTATCTACTTTATTTCTGCTTAAAGCAATATTTTCCCATGTTTTCAAAAGTTTTAGGTCTTAAATATAAAACTTATGGTCAATTTGAACTTAATATTTGAACTCTAATTGTTACCCCATTACTTTTTGAAAGACTTTATTTTTTTTGAACCTATCCGTGTGTAAAAACTCAGAGGTCAATAAACGTGATGCGAGCGTGATGACCACAGAGCCTCCACAGAGGTCCCTGATGTGTGGGTCTGCTCTGAACTCTCCACTGATCTGTCTCGATGCCAATACCACATGGTCTTGCATGCTGTAGCTTTGTAAAGAGCCTTGTTCTTTCTGAAAGTTATAGACCTTTCCTAGAGTCTTTGCATTTCCATATGAACTGTAAATCATCAGAAAAAAAGGAACCCTTGCTATGATTCTAGTTGGGACTTACGTTAAACCTACTGATCAATTTGGGTAAAATGAATGGGAATATGGAGTCTTCTGACCTATGAATACTGCATTCTTTCCATTTAAGTCTTTAGTTCTGTAGCAATGTTGGGCAGTTTTCATGCGGGTCTTCTGCATCTTTTGTCAGATTTATCATTAAGTTGTTCAAAGCTTAAAATTTGAAAGTTTCTTCCACCATATTTTGACTATTAGCCCCTTTACTTGGACACAGTATTCTTTTAAAAGTTCCCCTTAGTAATCTTTTCTTTTTATTTTATTTATTTTTTAATATTTTATTTATTTATTTGAGAGAGAGACAGAAAGAGAGAGAGAGGCAGACAGAGAGAGAATATGGGCAAACCAGGGCCTCCAAGCCACTGCAAATGAACTCCAGACACATGCGCCCTCTTGTGCATCTGGCTGTATATGGGCGCTGGGGAATCGAACTCTGGTCCTTCTGCATCACAGGCAAATGCCTTAATCACTAAGCCATCTCTTCAGGCCAATCTTTTCTTTTTAACTGGAGTCTATATTTTATTTCTGTTCAAACAACTAAGACTCAGTTTCCCCTATCCACAGTTAAGCCTGGGGTGCTGTCTACTTTCAGGACTGTACACCATATTTCATCACCAGAGGGAAGTTGCCGTGTCTCTGGCCTTTCAGCCCAAAGCCTCTTTACCAGCCTCTTTATTGTGTAAGGAACCCAATCTCACTTTGGAGTGTTGGAAAGTCTTACGGGTTACAAGTAACACTTTTAACATGGAACAGTCTTGCAGGAAATACAGGAATTCATGGATCAGTGTCAGTGACAGACACTTACTGGACTTCATTCTCTCCTCAGTTCAGCTAAGGGTGAATTCTTTAGCCAGAGGACAGATGAAGGGACTGGGTTCTAATCCTTTCCCCCTGGGAAATCAACATCAGAATTAACAGACAGTGGGAAATCCATTCTTCTGCTCTCTGCTCTCCAGATGGTTAATTCTGAGGAACTCTCTTCTCTCAAAGCTCTCCTGTTCAGTACCCTCATAGAGTTGAAGCTTTTTCGAAACTTTGTCAACTTTTTCTTTCTGTTGTCACTATGTATCATCCTATTTTGCCGGATTAGACATATAAGGATTTTTATATTATTTTTTATTAGACATTTTGCCATTTGCTTTTTAGTTGACATACAGAGTTTCGGGAATCATCATGGCATTTTCAAATACAATTTGTTTTTAGTTGATTCTCCTTGACCCTCATCTCTCTGATCCATTTTCCTATCCGTCACCTCCTTTCTGTTACATGTCACATGTGTCCTTTCCTCCATGACTCCTTCCTTGTCATAGTGCATTACCCACTCTAGTCAACACGCTCGTGTTTTAGGTCTTACCCATGTTTGTTCCCTCTATATACATACATACATACATACATGCATACATACATGCATGTGTACATACATGCATGCATACATGCATACATACACACATACACCACAAGCTAGTATCCTTATATGAGAGAACATGCAGTTTGAGTCTTTCTGGGCCTGGATCACCTCCCTTAATGTAATTCTTTAAAGATCCGTCCATTTCCCTGCAGATTTCATAATTGTATTTTTCTTAACTGCTGAGCAATATCCCATCATATATATATATACATATATATATATATGTATATATATACATATATCACGTGTTCATTATAAGGTCTTCTGTTGATGGGCCTCTGGGCTATGTTTCCTAACTATTGTGAGTAGAGCAGATGTGAACATGCACGTACAAATATGAGTGCAAACTAATACAACCATTATGGAAATCAGTGTAGAGGTGTCTCAAAAAATAGAAATAGAACTGACATACTAAAATATGATACAGCTATATGACTCCTGGCCTAAGGACTTTATAGTCTAATATAGAGGGACTTCTTTTAAAAATATTTATTAGATAGAGAGAGAGGGAGAGAGAGAGAGAGGGAGAACATGCCGGGCATGCTAGGATCTTTTCCTCTGTAAACAAACTCCAGATGCATGTGCCCCTTTGAGCATCTGACTTTACGTGGGTACTGGGGGAACTGAATTCAGGCCTGTGAGTTTTGCAAGCAAGTGTCTTTAACCACTGAGCAATCCCTCCAGCCATTACAGAGGTACTTTTTAGTATACTTTGCAAAATATATATTTAATTTACATACACAGTAATGCATTTCACCATGACATATTCATACATCCAAATCGTTACAGTTTGCTCTTGTTTGCCTCGTCCCTTCCCTGCCCCACACCCTTCTTCCTTCTGTTAGGTCCCCTCCTCTCCAAACAGTCCTTTCTGCTTTCATGTCACTTATATTCCATTCCCCTCTCCTGTCCTCACCCTTCCCTGTAGATCCAATCCTCCCTTTTCATATGGGTCTATAAGAGTGACTCCTTTGAGGAGTCGGCTACTCACAGGACCTCCTTGTGAAGCAGACACATTTTACAGCTAGGCTCTTCCTGCCTGACCCGGGAGGGGGGCGGTGTAGAAATTTATTAAATAACGAAGGAGGTGAGTTTTAATGACCTGATCAGCTGCCGCGCTGTGCCTGTTCTTTCTTCTGCTGGGTGGATATCTTTGTGGATATAAATTGCTACTCAAGACGTATTCTTCATAGGATCAAAGGTCACAGCCAAAATGTAAGGAATGTGGTTTGAGATTATTTCAATTACAACCTAGGATAACTGCTTCAGAGTGGACCAGATTTCTTTAGTGGTATATTTTCATTGGGTCATCTAGATGTCTATTGTCCTCTGGGAGTTAAAAAAAAAAAGTTCTGAAGTATATGCCGGAACCAAAAAGTGAGACAGTGAGCTGGTCCCTTGTCCTCCACACTGGAAAGGTACCTGCTGTAAAGCACATTGCTGTGTGACTGTTCCTAGGGAGATGTGAACAAATATCCATTCACTCCAGATTGGGAGCTGATGACAGACCAAAGAAATGATTCCACTCATGTCTAGCTTGGTGATGTTGAACCCATGAATGCCAAGAAAAGACCACACACTCAAATTTAGGCCCACATTGAAGCAAGCTATATTTGTGCACACAGGAGCTGGCCAGCGGCTGTTTCACCCAAATGCAGGGCTCCAGAGACCAGCAGCCAGCAAAAGACAAAGTGAAGTTCTCTATCCAAAAACTTGGGGAATTTCCAACAGGGGTTTCAACAAGCAGCATACATAGTTAATTAAAAGTTGGCATATTTCCACGGATGGCATGGGTCTTATCATAGTCAAGGAGGGAAATCACTTAGATTCCGGGAAGAGTGAATGTATAGTCAGGGAGGGGAAATTCTTGGGAGGGCTAGAGCACAGTTACAGAAATTCCAGGCAGGTTTAAGGTACAGTCAGATTAAACAGAACTTTGTTACAAAATGGCTTCTAGCTCCAAGATGGAGTTTGGTTCTTCAGCGAACCAGTGAATTTTGGGAGTTACTTAAAGGACTATAAATTTCTTAAAAAAGCATGCGTTAATCTGGGGCATATGGCTGACTTGAAAGTAGCCTCATCACTGAAAAGCCACCCCAGAATACATGAAAGCTCTATTCCCAGATGTAACTTTCGGGCAGAGATTGTTAGTGCTTTTATAACCTCCAGGAGGGGCCTTGTGAGACCTGTAAGCTTTAAAAGCTTCCTAAGCCTTCTAAGTTTCATTGACTCTAAGGAAATTTTTTTAATGGTGTATCAGCGACTTTTCTATTATTGGGAGAAACTAGTTGACCCGAAGCAGCTTATGGGCAGAAAGGGTTTTGTTTTTGTTTTGTTTTGAGATAGGGTCTCACTCTAGCCCAGGCTGACCTGGAATTCACTCACTGTGTAGTCTCAGGCTGGCCTCACACTCACTGCAATCCTACTACCTCTGCCTCCCAATTGTTGCCATTAAAGACGTGCACCATTACCACCTGTTTTTTTTTTAACTAACCGTTCCAAAGGTATGTCCACCCGAATCACACCATCACATCAGGAGGGAGGAAGAAAAGGGAGAAAGAAACAGGATGAGGATCAGGCCACATCATCTCAAGGCTTGCCCCAGGGACACAGCTTTCTCCATGCAGCAAGGCTCCACCCCTGTAGCTTTCATGATTTCCCCAAACAATGCCACATTGCTGGAGATCTACTCTTCAAACACACAGGGCCATAGGGGTCATTTTACATTCATACCACCATAAAAATTAATCCCATTTCTAAGAAAGTAAACCTGATGACAACTCTTCTATATGTCTTCCACAAAACTGGGCACAGTATCCTTGGGTTTGGGTTCTGATATTTCCTATTGAGACAGAATAGAGAAAGCTAGGCAGGTCTCAGCTAGGGACAGAGGCCCAGAGGAGCCCAGAACATAACAAACACCTGATTTCTCATGACACAAGAATGAACACTCCTAACTTGGATTAGAACTCGTGCTTGACATTGATCTGCAACACATCCTGCTGATCGCAGCCCCACCTAGATATTGGTGGACTCTATGATCCATCCTCCAGATCAAATCAGATACCTCCCTGCCTACCAGAACTAAACCCTATAAAGGTGACAGCCTGGGTGGGGGGTTTGGCTCTGCTTCCTGGGTTCTTCTTCGTGAGACATTCTTCTTCCTGAGACCCTTTTGTGTGGTCTGGGTTTCCCCCACGTGAGTCTTGGTTCCCAGTCCCACTCTGCCATCTGGCCTGGTGGGGAAGGGAGACCTAACCCTGTCTTTTAGTATCTCTTTAATTCTGGTCTCTCTGCTCTATCTGTTTGATGGTCTTCAATTTACCATGTGTGGATTCCCACTCTGGATCAGATTTATGGACTCTCTCCTTCTTCCCCCACTTACCTCTTGAGCTGATGTCAAGTGTGTTCCCCTCTTTAATCTCAACCTCCCCACTCTGTCTGTTCCATGGTCCCTGAATTTACTATGCGCTGATTGTCACTCGGGGTCTGCCACATGGGTGCTCCATGTGTTTGCAGCCCCTTTGGAACCTCACCCTCTAAGTCCCAGTTGATGTGGCTTTCCACGTGTTCGCAACCCCTTCTGAACTTCACTTTGTTTTTTTTTATTTTAATATAAATATTTATTGACCATAATGAGTTACATTATTTAATGGGCAAATAATGAGTTGTTATCCCCAATTTCCCAATTGCCCCCCCCATCCCCAATCAGCTGGATATCCTCTTCCATGGGTCGTCAGGATCAGTCCTTGTGGCAGGGGACCATGGATAGCCTAGTACTCAGCCTGGTTCTCCTGGCCCAAGTGTGTTGTTACTGAGGGGTGCCATGCCTCTGGAGAGTCTCCCCCACCACGGCTCTCACAATCTTTCCACCCCCTCTTCCGCTCAGTTCCCTGAGTCGTGGTGGGTGATGAACTTCACTTTGTAAGCCTCAGTTTCTCCAGCTCTCATGGGTTCCCAGCTTCATTCTAACTTTACTCTCCAAGCTTCAATTTCTCATTAATTTCCATCTCTTGGAGGTAAGCTTCCCACCTAAAAATGTTCCACTCCTCCTTTCCCAGTCCCAATGCCCTTTAATTAAACACCACAAATTGTGATTTCTCTTCAAATAAACTCAATAATTCATAATTTGTCCTTCTTAGTTCCGTCTTTATTATTCTTCATTAAAGATTAGGAAAGAACCCAAAATTTTGGATTTATTAATCTGGGGGACACCCCCTGAGCCCCAAAATTCATGCATCACTACCAGTTGTCATTAGGTATGGTATGAAAATACTGGGAAAGAAAATCATCCAATCACTCTGAAACAACAGCCTCTGCTTGAGATCTTTGCTTGCATATGAAAACTCTTGCTGTTCTCTTCTGTAAAAAAAAAAAAATCTTATTCCATTCTTTGTCTTGAACAAAGCTATTCTGACACCTTTCTTAAAGATGTGTCCTGCTTCCTAGTTCTGAAAAGCAACAATCAGGCTTTAACAAGGTTACAACAGTTAGATTAATGAGGCATAGTCTCATTAATCACACATCCAAGTGAAGAATCAGCAGATATGCACTGATTGCCAGATTTGTGAGAAACTGTAACAAAGTTACAGCATTAGCTTTTATCTGTCAATCACTGCAGTGTAGGCAGAAGGGCTATGAGGACTATGAAGGCAAGAAACAATCATAAGTGAAATCCACCTGCTCCAGGTGATTCTTGTAGGTGGGGCCCCATTGCCCAGCAGGTCACTTTTTTGAAGATCAAGGGTTTTCAGGTACTCAGATCCCATTGACTTAAAATGTCTTATATCTCTCATTCAAAATAATTAATCCTAGTTAGTACTGATAAAAAATAATAAAAGGCCCTGACTTAAATGTCACAGTCTGAAGGCTTAGGACATGTGTCCAGAGAGAGGGTGGTATTTATTCTCATGACCAGTGAATGCTGAAGGGATGGGAAGGACAAGACCACCTTTCCACAGCTGGGTTGCTGGAGGCTGTCTGCCCAGTGGATGGAGGGGAGCTGCTTCTCTAACTGCACAGCTTAAAGCCACAACTCAGGATTTTCCTAGAGGCTGACATTGACCATGGTTGGTCCCCTTACATTGTCTAAGAGTGACAGGCCTTTGACAAAATTCAACATCATTTCATGATCAAAACAGTGGAAAGAATTGACATAGAGGCCTTATACCTCAACATAATAAAGCCATATACAAAACTCCTAAAGCATAAATCATATTCAGTAGTGAAAGGCTTAATGAGTTTCCACTAAAATCGGGAACAAGACAGGGGTACACACTCTCACCATTGCTTGAAGTCCTAGCCAAAAAGCAGCAAGACAGTAGAAAGACATAAAAAGGGATTCAAATTGGAAAGGAAAAAGTGAAACTACCTTTTTGCAGATAACATAATCCTATATATAACAGACCCAAAGGATAGTACCATTAAATGACTGAAGTTGATAAATTCCTTCAGCAAAGTAGCAGGATACAAAATTAACACACAAAAATCAGTAGCCTTCCTGTATGCAAATGATAGGCATAAGGAAAAAGAAATCAGTGAAACAGTCCCATTTTCAATAGCCTCAAAAAAAAAATCAAATATCTTGGAATAACACTAACCAAGGATGTGAAAAATTTATATAACAAAATCATAAAAATGCTCAAGAAGGAAATCAAGGAAGATGTGAAAAGATGGAAATATCTGCCATGCTCCTGGATCGGTAGAATTAATAATGTGAAAATGGTAATACTTCCAAAAGCTATGTACAGATTTGATGCAAGTCCAATAGGAATACCAGTTTCATTCTTTGCAGACATAGAAAAAATAATGTCCAAATTTATTTGGAAGGGGAAAAGGCCTCCGATATATAAAACTATCTTGAGTAACAGAAGCTCCTCAGGAGGTATCACTGTACTCCATCTAAAGATAAACCATAGTAACAAAAATCAGCTACAGCACATAAAGGGAGGGCAACCTGGTTGCCTCCTATGCAGTCCATAACCCTTTACCATATGGATCCATCCAGTGTGCCCACCAAGGAGGATACCCAGTGGATTGGGGACAAGGAGGAGGGAAATGGGAATATCAACACAATATTTGCTCATTCAATGTATCTAATATTGGATAAAAAACAGTATGGTACTGGTATAAAGAAAAGACATATATACCAATGGAACAGAATTGAAGACCCTGCCCTAAACTTGAGCAACTATAGTTACTTCATATTCGACAAAGGTACCAACAATGTCAATTGGCAAAAAGATAGCATCTTTAACAAATGGTGCTGAAAAAGTTGGATAAACATATGTAAAAAATGAAACTAGATCCACTCCTCTCACCATGCACAAAATTCAACTCTAAATGGGTAAAAGACCTCAACATACAACCTGAAACTCTGAATAACCTAGAAGAAAAAAATAGGAGTAAATCTACATGAGATAGGACTAGGCACAAACTTCCTAAACAAACCTCCAGTAGCCCAGGAAGTGCAATGATCACTCAACCAATGGGATCTCATCAAGCTAAAAAGCTTCTGTACAGACAAACACACCACACTCAAAGCCAATAGACCACCATTAGAATGGGAGAGGATCTATGCCAGCTATTCCACATACAGAGGCTTAATATTTAAAACCTACAAAGAACACAAAAATTAAATAATAAAAAATCAAATAGCCCTCTCACAAAATGGTGCACTGAACTCAACAGGGAATTCTCAGAAGAGGAAATACAAACAACCTACTCTCATTTAAGAAAATGTTCAACATCACTAATCATCAGAGAAATAAATGCAAATCAAAACAACAATGAGACTCCACCTTACTCTAGTCAGAATGGCAATAATTAAAAAATCCAACAACAATAGATGCTGGTAAGGATGTGGGGAAAAAGGGATCATCATTCACTGCTGGTGGGATTGTAACCTTGTAAAATACTCATACAGTAAACTAAACTAATAATGAATTGACATCACAAAATCATACAGAAAGTGCCTGAGGAAGCTGAGGGCACCACCAGGTAAGAGGTGCCATGAATAGAATGGAAGGAAGCCTAATCCCAAGAAAAATTGATCAGGCCTGCATCTCCCTGTCCCAGTTTTTGGTTCCTTACCACACTGAGCTATTCTTCAGAAACCCATGAGGTCCCCAAAATGAGGCAGACTTCTGTAAAAGCTCTTGAATACCTGTCTCGGGCCTAAGGTAAGACCCTATTGCTGAAGAAACCACAGAGTGTCATCAAACAACACTAAGAGCTCCTACTAGATCCAGAATGGTAACCAGCTCCCATGTGTATGTATGTATGCATGTGTAGCACTGGAAGGTGTTGCATGAGCTGCCAGAGGAAATTGGTCAATGATATTTGGAGAAAGCAGAAACCACTGATATACAATATAGACAGTTGTCACGAGAATGCTGAACACACTGCTATATGGAAGAGACCAGCAAGTCAAGAAGTGCTTATCTTTGCAATAGTGGCACTAAACCCAGGAGGATAATCAACAACTTAATGATTGTCTAAGAGATCCACTCAGTGACAAGGAATCCTTAACTGGAACTGGGATCCATGACAAAATTCTATGGGGCCCACAAACCTGGGCTCCAAGGGGAAATTCCCATTACCAGAGAGCTAGAGAGAGGCTACACCCATTAGAATTTGCCAAAATAGCCATGTTTGTCTCATTCAACCTATACAGATCTTACTCTCTAATGGAGATTTTGTTTATTTTTAGATGGCAGTGAGAGAGCTGGGGACAACTCAATTATACCAAGAAGACACGGGAAGATGGCTGACATCCTGGCAGGAGACAAACCACTCCTATCACACAGGGCCCAAATGAAACCTATGAGAAAGTGATGAGACAAACAGGAGACCAATCACCACAGCAAGTCAGATAACCCATGAAAGGTCAATGGAGACAGACACCAATGATATCCAACACAACCCAAAGCAGAAGTCCAGAGACAATTAAGATCTCAACAATAAAGCAGACTTAAAACTCACCCACTATGACTCAGGGAACTGAGCAGAAGAGGGGGAGGAAAGAAAGAGCCATGGTGGGGGAGAATACCCAGAGACATCACCCCCTTCAGCAACAATGCACAAAGGGGAAAGAAAAAAAAAAGAAAAACTGGCTACCTTTGGTGCAGTTCATAACCCCCTAACCTATGGACAGATCCAGTATGACCACTGAGGAAGGACCCCAGTGAGTAGGGAATAGAGGAGGGAAATGGGGGCACATTCACAAGATTTGCTCATACAATGTATATAATTATTCATAATAAAGATATTTAAGAAAAAGAATATAGACCAAGAGTCAAAACTTCCAATGCCTACAGGGTGAGTTGGGTACTAGAGTGAGTGAAGTACTCAGAAAAGCAACTGGATTCTGTAAGTGCATGGGGACAACCAGACTTACAAACCCCACTGTTTTGGTGCCAGCCGACTACTGTGGGGATTTCAGGGTCAGTATTGTCAGATTGTCTGATTTTTCAAGATCAGAAGTCCACATTTTACATTAAGACTTATTGTAAGACCATTAAGTATAAGCATTTTAAAAATTCTGATAACAAATGTAAAATCCCTAAACAAAAACAGTAGCACAACCCAAATTCTCTGTTTTAGTACTACATAAGCTTAACACACTGTCTTGAGGGCCATGGTCTTGTAATGTACAATCTCTAATATCAACATATGTTATGAGATGTGGATAATCTGAATATTGGGGAAAGGACAGATGAATTGACTCTAAAAATAGTCTGCAGAGAGAAGATGAAACATATTATCACCACCTGCTTTCAGGGTGCCTTGGAATTTTAAAAGAATCTCTGGGAGACTCAATGGCTATTTTTGAAAGCATATAGAAAAAAAACAAGCGTTGAAGCTCCTGTGATCAAGAGAAAATTGTTTTACCTCCTGCAAAGCTGGTGATGGTTGAATAAGAAAGTAAATTTCCCTTTACCATCTAGAGTTTTTTATGAAGATACTTTTTATTTATTTTTGTTTAAAGTTTTTTTTAACTTTTTTTTTTTTTTTTTTTTTTGGTTTGGTTGCACAACTTAGTCATACGTAACTAGGACTCCAGTCAAATCAACCAATCTCAAGAGCAATTTCGACCTGGGAATAGAAGGTTAATCCATTTTACAGGGTTACTAATGGGCAGTTAATAAAGCTCTTAGTCTTTGAAGTGGGACAAGCACAATAGTTCATTTCATGGGAAAGGCTGCTAAATACAGAGTGAATACTGCAGTTCCTACCAAGATAGCCAGGAGGTCACAGAGCTAGGTAGTAATCTAGGTGGGTTCACATCTAGTTTTGTCTCGTGAAGTTGGAAGCTCAAACAAACAGTTTTATTCGTCATTCATTATTCCTGGGGTAGCAATTCAAGCTGGGCTGAGCTGCAGTCATTCATGCTGCAGATGCTTCCCTCAAAGGGGGCCTAGGAACATGGTGGTGTATGGAGTTTTCTGAATGGTTAGGACTTCATGATTTGCTTCTATTTCTCTTCCTTACATGGAAGGAGTTAGGGCTTTGTTTTTTAAGTCAAAATTGTTATAGATTCGAATAATGGCTAGTTGGTTAGGAATCTGAATAAAATAGGATTGCCAGATCAAGTATCATAGGGAGGTGTGTGTGTGTGTGTGTGTGTGTGTGTGTGTATGTGATTGGATTTCTCAGCGGGACAGTTAGTATGGAATGCACTATTTTCTAGGTCAATCCACCCATCCCTAAAGACACCCAATAAGAAAGAAACCCATAATCACATATGGGGATATGAGTGCAACTGGAGTGCAACTGTCACTGTCTTTCCTCTGACACCTTGGTACCTGTTCAGCTTGCCATGTATGAAGGGGTCACATCAGGGGCTGTATGACACAGACTTCTTTCACTGAGACTGACCTGGCAATGCCTACTGCTGAGTTGCTGGGTTCCAGCCTGGCATCAAGAGAAACTAATACAAAGACCCCACCCCACCCTGCCCTGATTTTCTAGTGTTTTCCAGGGTTGCCTTATGACACAGGATCTTTCTGTTCACGAAAGGCAAAGCAACTCCTTCAAAGGAATAAACATTCTATATGATTTGCCAGTCCAACTATTCTTGTATTTACATGTGTTTTATTTTATAAATATGCTGCCACAGGGTATTCAGTTCTGATTAGAGTACTAATTTTATAGCAAAGGCATCCACCACAGAATTCAGGATCTTAGGGATCTCATCAAGCAGAAGCTGCTTGTTCTGTAGAACAACACAACTATCTGTCAGGGGCTCAGCCACGGTGCCAGCTGGGAGACCACAGGTATCAGTCAAGAGTTGGCACAGTTTCTCTCACAGCCAAAATGTGTGCTTCCTGGAATCAAGGAATAGAAGTGAAGTGCTTCACTGTTTCATGAACTAAGCCATCAAGAGATTTTTTGCTTTTAAAGCTTCAAACATTGCTCATAATTGTTTTAGAGGCCCAAGGATTTAAGGCAGGAATGTTTCCACTTAGAAACTACTCAAGGAATTTATTACCCTAGAACACGGGATATTCCCATGATACATATTTGCTAGCATGGGTTCCTATTGATGAGAGAGGTGACTCCTGTGAATGGGATGATTGACCTAGGTTGTGTACAGGAAATTGAGTAAGGAGAGCTATGTCTACATCCTACTGTCCTGGGGCCTCAGCTTCCTTGTCGATGGAGAACTATGGCAATCCAATATGGGAGTGCTCCTGTCAGACAAAGAGCCTGTCAGGAGGCCTTGACTGAGTGTACTATCATGCCATAGTAGAAGTAGTCAGCTGTGGTTATTGATTTAGGCCTAGTGATCAACTAGGGAAGTGGAGGCGGTAGCAGCTTAGCGTTGCTACTTATTTACTCAACTTTTCTTATTTCAGATGAGCAGAACCAGTGGTGGATGCATTTTATCAATAAAGAAAAGAAGAATTCCTCCAACTCATTGCATTCTAATAGATACCTCTTGAGCTCTGCTTCTTCCTGTGGCAGTATGCCATGGATGTATTATCATGAGTGCTCGCAGCCCTCAGTGACGGGTTGTCTCTAAAATCAGCTCATTCTTCAGAAACCCTGAATGTTTTTGCCACCTGGAGTTTGACATTCTTACTAATGCATCTCAACCTGAACATCAGAATTGACACAAATATTTCAGATGATGAAGACCTATCCACAGTATGCTCAATTCAGAGAAGTATAATCTTAAGATTATGAACTGCTTGGAGCTTACTATTCAGTGTTAAAAATAACCAATCTGGGCTGGAGAGATAACACTTGCCTAAAGACCTGGGTTTGATTCTCCAGTACCCATGGAAAGCCAGATGCACAGGGTGGTGCATACATCTGGAGTTAGTTTGCAGCAGCTGGAGGCTCTGGCCTGCCCATATTCATTCCCTCTCTGTTCTGTCTCTTCTATCTCTCTATGTTTCTTTCAATCAATAAAATCTGATATTAACAGTATTATAAATATTAACATATTTCTAAATTTGCCCTATTATAATTCTGAATTAAGTGTATATTTTAGTGGTAACATTCCAGGACAGTGTATTTTAGTTTTAGGTTGTATATACCCTTGAATATGTGGTGAGAGCTATGACACTTCTTTGTAGAGAAATTAGTATGCGCACGAATTATAGGAAAATTTCAGGAATTTATGATCCATTTTGAATCTGTTTGAGAGGCTCTTCCACTTTCGTTTGACTGTTTCTTTCAAGGTTATTGTGATTACTGGAGGGAAGAATTATCTGTGGAATGCTCTATGGTCTTAAGAAATGCCTTCATTACTTTTAGATTAAAATGAAGGAACACTATTTGATGTACTAGATAGGAACATTGTTCTGGTTAATAGTCTGGGTTTCAGTGCTGATATGACTGGGTTATTATTTTTATTTTTTGCTTCAGAACCCACAGCAGGGAGAATATTATAACCAAAAAGTATATTGTAAGATATTTGTAAGAAGTTCAAGAGAAACCAAATAGAAACATAAGATTAGAAACCAGGAATTGTTTACTTTTTTTTGTATGAAAGTTCCAAATATCTCACAGAGGGCACAACATAAAGATACCCAGGTGGATCAGATTCATTTTCTTTCTAGAACACAATTGTCTCTATTATTATTTTGTCCACCTTTGTTAAATAGCATTACTTGGCTACATTTTCAAGTTACTGGGCTAAATATCTAGATAAGTTGTGGGCTAAGATGTCAATATTTCACTGTTAGCAGTAACTTTATATTATGATATGAAACCATGCTGGAAGTTCCAAGAAGGATATATTTTTAATATTTTCATTTTAAAGAAACCTCCAAAGTTGTTAATTCCACATCCAGGTAGTCTCACTATATAATCTAAAAAATTAAATGCCAGCAAAGTAAAAAAATAATTTTAACTTTCTTGTGGTAGTAGTTACATGATCATTTTCATTTGCTACTCACAGGAATGTATACCAAAAAGGAAAAAGCTCTGTACATCTCCATATAAAGAAGAAAAGAACTGGGCAGGGTATCCTGAAGTGCACGGAAATGGATTTTCATAAGCTATTTCAATTTAAGCAAATAATTTGGGTGCCAACTATCAATGTGAAATGACATAAAACACATGCATTATGAACATCCGTGTCTGGATTTAGAATGGAAATGTTGACAGCTTCTGAAATTAAATAGCACTCAATCATTAATTTTCTTTTGAGGGTAAGATTTGTACCCTGCTGGGTTTATAATTTTGTTTTCTCTTTTTGTGCTGTTCATGTGTAAATATTGCCAAGTTCACTTGACACAAAAAAGGAAAACGACTTAATTTTGTTTTAAGCTAATGAATGACACAGATAGTAACTCTTTAGATGAGGTAGTACAACATAAGCTTTCAGGCAATGATTTCTGAGTTAAAAAAATACAACAACATTTCAAATGTTTGTAACAAGGAAACAAATTTATTGATTTTAAAAGACAAGACACCATTTTGTTTTGAAAAACACAAGAAAGCTAGCCTGAGTTCAAGTCTGAAATATTCAGAAAAATCCTACTAATATCTTTAGTATGTTCCAGTCATTTGTTTAAACAACACACTAAAAGTTAATATATATTTTTATAATTATAAAAGTTCCCCAGTTATTGTACAGTACACAATACAAATCGCCCACAAACTATTATTTAGCTCCTGCCAATTTTGAGAGGACATGATATACTAAAAGATTTAGCATTTCTCACAAAAATCACATCAGGAAATACGTATTTACAAAATCAAGTACATTATACAAAAAACCATCACATGTTATTCGGTAAAGATGTTTTTAAATAATTAAAAAGTTTATTCAACTGTAGTCCAAAAACTGGAAAAGAACATTACATTATCTCACACATACAATCTCTACAAAAGTTGCTTACCTCATTTACATAATATATTCAGTCGATTGTAAAATAAATGCTCAAATATCTCCTAGTGTTACTGTGTTTCTGTGCTTGTGGGACTGAATAAATGTAATCTGCCACTTACTAAGTGAAATTTAAATGATGGCACTTAAAAAAAATACAGTATTTAAAAAAAAAACACAATGAAAGAAGTTTTACCTAGAAGGTACGAAAGCCCTGAGTGAGAGTAGAATTACTGATTGGTAAGCACTACAATTAACCTAATTAAAAGTTTACCACCTCAGGCACAAATTTCCAAGTTTTCTCAAGGCACTCACTTAAAGTTTCTAGAACCAACGCATTGGTCGCCACCATAGGTCCAAATTGATGATGAAGATGAGCAGAGAAAATAATTTGCTTTGGTACAAAAGATGTTTTTTAAACCAATAAAATTCAATACCTCCTTTATCAAGTCATTTAAAATTGTGTATGGTAGGCTAAAACAAGGCAATCACTTGTTCAGAAATAATCATTTATTCAAGGAAAATTTACTTGGCCATTAACAGTCAATCAGAGTTTTTATTTTTGCTTTCCTCCCCAGAATCAAAGTTCTTTTCACAAAGATTTGTTGTCATTATTGAGCTACATAAATAATTCTTACCAAATATTTCATTACTCAGGGCTTCCAATCCCAACATCATACTTTATTTAAAACACAAAGGAAAGAGGGGAAAAAAGAATCCGATACCAGAAGTAAATAAGAGACAAAACACATTTTTTAAAAAGACTATCACCAATTACTTTAAATGAAAGGAAAAAAAAAATACTAGGCAGTCACTTTGTAAGTGGCTTCTACTATTTAAGTAAATTGGTAAACTAAACTCAGGTCTACTGGCACATAAAACCACTAGCAGCAATGGTCAAGGCATGCAAACTGAGAAGCATTTACAGTAAATCATGAAGAATTGAAAAGAAGAGAGTTAAATTAAAACCCTTTGAGTATTGCATGTTAACACATGAGTAATTTGCATGGTTTGACTTCCTAAACTGCCTCAAAAAGCCATGTTTATGGCTTACTCTCACTAGGATGTGGGTGTCCTTTCGCAGACATCAGCAGGTTACTCTCATCTGTGGCCGGCCAGAGAGGGCAGCGCGTGCACATCTGCAGACAGCACTGTGCTCATGGTCTATGACACAGGGGTCTTAGGGGTTCAAGGACACAGAGTCCCTTGAACATCACTGCTCTAGACAGATGAGCTTATAATTAAGCACTTAGCTCTCCATATATATATTTTTTTCTGACAAAGTATTAACATTTTGGAGCATAGTTAAAATTATGCCCTGTATGAATTCCCAAACAAATATTTTATGAGTGATGAAACTCCAAACACCTAACTGCCCCCAGAGTCCAGTCCACCATATTCATTAAAATTCATCTCTTCCTAAGGCTTCATTTACACTCGTACTATCTAAAGCTAAATAGATGAGATCTTTTGTTTTGTTTTGGGAAAAAAGAAGAAACGTAACCCTTTAGTCTACCTTTTAAAGGCAATCCAGGTACCTTCAGTGTGCAGAACTCAGCTCTGCCGCGCGTTTGCACACGTACTTGTCCTCCTTTTCTACAGCGTCATGACGTGATGCCAGAAAAGTTGATTTTTTTTTCTGTAAACAGTACACTTACTTAGATGGCAGTGAATATTTGGGAATAAATATATCAAGCCCTCTTGAAGGAAAATTAAGAATTGTATATAAAATGCAAGTGTTTGGCATGGAAACACTTTCTTTTCCAACCCCCCTCCCCCTTTAAAAAAACAGCGTAATTAGACATTTGGATATAGAGTATATTTTACTGGTCTAAGACTAAATAAATGATCTGAAAGGCTTTGATCCCCCATTGTATATCTTACAATGCTCAAAGGGTTAATACAAGGCATTACATCAAAGGGGTTTCCTAATACTAGAACTAAGCACTGAATTAATGCCTCTATTCCAGTAATTTGAAATCACCAAACTTGCAGAATACTAGGGTTCTGTTAATTGGTTTGCTTTAAACACATACATGGAGGCCGCTCTGATCCAGCCACAGGTCCGGTTTGCATTAGCACTGCACGTCAACCCTCCTCCCGCTCCTCTGTTGTGAGATTCATAAAGATCACTAAAGCGCTCATTTCAATTTCTGGGTTCTTCTTATTTTCACAAGAGAATTTGGGGAGAAGGAGAGTTTATGATCAACTCAACTTGCTCTATGTCAGCACTGCCTCACGCTGTACACAAAGGTGACTTGCCAAGGTTTTCACTGCCTGTCTGTGTCCACACAGGGAGGACCACCTTCACAGTGACACGCTTTTTTTTCTTTTACGCTAATGTTCTAAGCACAGCATTATTTTAGACATTTCAAATATATCATTTGAATAAATTTCAAAATTTTAAAATGCATTTAGCACTGTAGACAGTGCATTCATATAAAAAGGTTTATGATTATAGTACTGAAATCATATTCATTCCTGAATGACTTACAACATTCTACAAGAACGTGTTCATTTTTACTTGTCTACCACAAATCAAAGGCAATGTCGCACACTACTAATTTTAGGTATGCAGTGATAAAACCATTTTTGTATTTTACTTCTCTTTTTAAAGTACACCATCTAAAGAGAGGTGCATGAACCGTGCTATACAGTACAAGAAAAAAAATCACAAAAAGGAAAGCAGATTTCTGAAAAGGCAGTAAAACGTATGCTCGATCCAAACATAGTTTGGATTAAAATCCTGAAAAGTTATATCAGCAACTTGGTATCCAAAGAAACGATTGAAAATTGGGCCCTGTATTCCCAGGAGATATCTCACCCACTTCACCTTATTGTTTGCTGGTTTCATAAATGCAAATCTTTTGGGTATAATTCTCAACATTATGTCAATGTTAAACGTGAACCATAAGAGTTAACCTATTATCTGGAGATAGCTAGTATACCTTTGCTTCCTCACAGAGAGTTTAGCACTTCGGGACTAGTGCTTCATTATAATGCAAATAAATGCAAATGTGTATTTGTGTCACAATGAATCTACGTGAGAGTATTAGTGATTGATATCATACAGAAAAGTCATGTTTCAATAATAAAAACACTGAAATAAGTTGTCCATAGTTGACTATAACAATGTCATTGCTCCAATTTATGTCAGCATATAAATTTGTCTAGTATAATTTCACAATTCAAATTCAAAACTGATGAAGCTGTTTGTTAGTGGGTGTGCATATGTCTTCTTGTGGACTACAAGTGACTGGGTGTAGCATAAACCACAGGTACTGGTCCGAAGAATGAACACTTGTCACAGATAATCAATGTTCCTAAATATCCCTAAAGAAGATCAGAATATTTTCATTGAACCAGTTCTAAACATTATAATACTTATTAATTTCTACTCTTTCCTAATTGAGAGCAAACATGGACACCTGGAAGAAATGCTGAATCCTGGAGGGCTCTCACAAATCTAGATTTGTCTGTCATTACTGGATTCCTTCAATGACACAGAGATCTCAAACATTCAATGAAACAATGACAATCAACACATTTAAAACCAACCAATACATAAGATGAACTCAGGAAATACATTTGGTCCCATACAGATCTAACGTCACTCTGGGGATGGCAGGTAGAGACAGGAAACAGAAATTCAGAAAGGAGAGCCAAAGTGAAGAGTGGGTTTTTTTTTTTCACTTTTTTTGATTCTAGTTTTATGTGTAAACATTTCCTAAATGCACAATAATGTAGGTACATGGTCTTTTGCAGCTTGTGATGGAATTTTGTTCTTTGTGTGTGTGAGCGTGAGTTTGTGTACAAATTGCCTTTTTTTGGGGGGGGGACAAAGATGTTCATTTAAATGACAGCTAAATGGAGGTGATGTTGGAATGCTACTGAGGACTTGTAGATATGAATAAATTGCACAATACAAAATTTGAACCCATTAAAATTGGATTTCAAACATCTAAATATTACTTAAAAATGCTGTTGTTGTTGAGAAGTCTGAGGCCACCAGGCAAATAGCAGTTTAATATACCATATTACCTGATAAGCCATTTGGTACTGTTAACTTTCCAGATGGGCACACCCTCTCTCCCCCTCCCCCCCAACACAACTGGAAAGATAAACATCTTGAGTTTAGTATAGGCCTCATTAGTGTTCTGTAAATCATTTTGTGCTTTCCTTCTCTGTTTTTGGCTTGATTAATTTAGTTACTCATCAACTTTTGTTGATTGGCTTTTTTACAACTATTTAAAATGAAAGGATGTGCCTTTTTTTGTTAATAACTTGAGTGCTTAAAAGAACCTTGGATTTTCAAGCAAATTAAAATGGGGATGGGTGTGTGCTGTCTGGGATCTCACCTTCTGGCTCTAGCAGACTCCTGCTCCACAGGCATGTGTGTGCATGTGGACACACAGACACCTAGACACATGGACAGACATTTAGACTGAAAAGATGCACTTCAATAAGTACCTGCTTATTTTGTTAACTTTATAGAATTGTAACTAGATAAAAATGGTCTAAAACATAGAATTTTATGTAACATGTTGGTATTAAAACTAGTCTGCTATTCCACACCCTTAAGTAATCTAATTTGTAATCAAGTAATATTCAGCTCCAAGAATAGAACATAGATAAGTTCATGGTCACTCAAAGAGAGAAAATGATTTTTGTCTTTTTGTTTTGCTTTCTTTTCCTCAAATTTCCTTCGAAGAACATGCAACCTGTCCTTACTTCAGGAATCTGAACATGACAGGCACACTGTCAAATGGGTTGAAGAGTTATTCACATGAACAAAATAAATCTTACTTAAACCTTAGCTTCAGTTCTGTTTTAAGGCACCATGTAATAGCCGAGGTACGATGATCCCTGATGTACATTCTTCAATGGCAATGGTCCATCCAGCCACCTATCCAAATCCTACAGAATTGGGGTAACAGTGAGGTGTGCCAGTTACACTGCCTTCAGGTTGTTTAAAATTTAAATCCACGTACTTTAGAAACCAGGAAATCGTTTTGAAGGAAATAACGATATGCAGGTTGCTACATTCCTTGCATTCTATAAATTTTCTTTTATAATAGCAGCATATTGAACTACTATTAGAAAAAAGACCTGGAATAAAGAAAGTCATCCAAATGGAATGGTTTCCTGTATGTCCAGCTCAGTATAAGTAGCATGTACACTTAAAAAAAAGTCAAGTCATTTTTTCAGCTTCAGTACTAACTATAACAGCCCCACTTAACAGCAGAATGCATCTGTGCAGTGGTCCCAATACAGAATCAGTAGTCTTTAAACAGAGGAATTGGTATGCAAATAATAGCTAAAATTCAATGTCTAACGGAAGCTTGCATTGTTAACATGGTTCAATAATTATGTACACAAATTATGTACACATTATCATAATCTCTTGCAATTCTGTCATTTACCCTGAATTGATAAATGCACAGCTCAGTTTTCTTCAAAGAAAAATAGATGACCTTCCCAACCCTCTAGCACTATAATAAAAATGCTCTGTATTTTCCCTCCATTCTCCAAAATGTTATCAAAATAGTGTCTTATGGTTCTGTCCAATGAAAAGCACCTTTCAAAAAGCAAATTTGATGCATCTGCTGCCAAACGGGCATGCCTCCAGTGTAAATCAAAGAAACTCATTTCTTTTGATATTTCACAGAAGTGCATCTAATTAAAAATCACACATGAAATCATACACCAAGACTAACAATCAACAATAAAATATTTAAGCTACAAAAACGTAAATTACTTTTTAATTATGAGAAAACAAAACAGTGACATTAAGTGTTGTAAAAATTTTTTCTTGACACCTGCAACTAAGGGGGAAAAACTCTTATTTTTAAAAGGTAAATAATTTGTTTGTGTTAAAAAAAACCTGGAAAAATACATACACCCATTCCATTTCACAACTCCAAAACGGTAATGTTCAGTACAGATATAAATTTGAAAACAGTCGACCTTCAGGCTTGTTAGAATTTCAATTTAAGCCCAATATCAACAGGGTTAACGTAAGCTGGAAAAATAAGCTTTAATGTGGTTAGACTGCAGTGTAGGTGTTTCCCGTGGCGCTGCACTGCCGGATAGTCTGAGTACTGGGGACGATGTGCTCGCTGTGGATGGGGCTCAGGAGGCCGGGTTGCACGCTACTCTCCAGGACAGGCTGCATGCAGCCCACAGGGAACGCCTGGCTCAGCTCCGTTTTCTCTCTTTTGGCTTGAGGCTCTGAGGAGTCATCCAGCTCTTCATCCATCTCACTCTCCACTTCACTGCCTTCATCTGCACAAACAAACAGGATCAACACTACCACCAGAAGACACGGAAAACAGCTGCTAGTGTGCTTTAGAACTACTTTTGTTTGGTCACCAGAAACCAATTTCTTAGCTTATCTCTGGGGACAAAACTGGCATCATGGGATTTTACTCTATTACTGCTGTATAGAAACATCTGTAATTTTTCCAAACACAATCAATAGGTTTTTTTTTTTTTTTTTTTTTTTTTTGCTACTATGAAAAACACTTCAATAGCTCTATTAAGACATTTGGGGGCTGGAGAGATGGCTCAGCAGTTCAGTTAAAGGCACTTGCCTTCAAAACCATAGTTTCATTCTCCAAAACCCAAGTAAAGCCAGATGCACGAAGTGGTGAATGGGTCTGGAGTTTGTTTGCAGTGGCTAGAGGCCCTGGAACAACCATTCTCGCTGTGTCTTTCTCTTTCTGCTTGCAAAGTAATGAATACAAATATTTTTTTAAAGCGACACTTGGGATTTCATAAAACTTACTTCTGAAATAAATAATGGCATAATCTGTGACATCAAATAGTACTAACGATGGTATATTTTATTGGTTTAGGGGGATCACACTGAGCTAAAATAAAAGAGTTGAGGAGATGGCTTAGCGGTTAGGATTGTTAAGATGCTTGCTTGCAAACACTGGGCCCAGGTTCAATTCACAGAACCCACATAAAGCCAGACACACAAAGTGGCACCTGCATCTGGAATTTATTTGCAGCAGCTGGAGGCCCTGGCATGTCCATACTTTCCTTCTTCTTTTCTCTGTCTTTCTTTCTCTTTCAAATAAATAAAATTTTCAGTTTACTTTGAAAATTGATACTAAATATAACTTCTGTCTATGCTGGTGATACTGTAGGTAAAACCAATATTGACTCACAACGTAAGTTTTGCACTACTGTGTAAGCAGGGCTGCAATACAGACTGAAGCACAAAGGGTATTAAACAAACCCTTAATTTGTATTACAAGAAAAATCTGAAGAATGACTCAGTAGTATCAGAGTGAAAGAATGGAAAATGAACTTCCTTCCTGGCAACCCTAAAACTGCTAATTTTTACTATTCATTTCTGGAAGTTAAATGTATTAAAATAGTCACAGTTACTTCCAAATTTTATTACATTTTTAAAATTAAGGTATCATTACCAATGATTTTTTTTCCTTGCATGTACTTTTAAATTTTAAAAGCACAGCAGAGAGAAAAAAATGCTTGTGAGCAGGTTTACTACTCTTTAAAATTGTCCTCAGAAGAAAGCAGAGCATAGCTCTTCATCAATGCTAACCTTAAAACTATGAAGAATGCATTCTTGCTTCACTGATATTTTTATTTGATTTCCAACATGTTGTATTGTTTATAAAAGATATCCACAAAATCACATCAGATACTACATCTATAGCCAAAACATGCTTTAACTTGTGGTAAGCTTTTAAAAAATTAATATAGAGGCTAGTATAGCCAGAGTCCTGTTCTGTTTTCAATTGTGTAGTCTATTCTATTCAGTTCTGTTCTATATTCTATGGCATATTAGCAATAGTGAGCATGAGAGTTTGTGCAGGTGTGTGTGGAGACTAGAGTACAACCTTGAGGGTGGTGCCCTAGGAACCCTCCCTCCCTCCCTCCCTCCCTCCCTTCCTTCCTTCCTTCCTTCCCCCTCTCTCTCAGATCTCTTACAGAGCAGGAGCTTGCCAAGTAAGTCAGATTGGCTAGCTAACAAGCCACAGTGCTGGAATTACAGCACAACACCATGACCAACTTTAATTTTTCATTCTATTAATTTAATATACAAATAATTAGGTTTCATTATGTTGCTTTTCAATTGAATTGTATTGTTTTCGTTGCCCTTTCCCCATGTTTCCTCTGTCTGTTCCTGCTCATCAACTCTTGTTCCCCTCTCTGTCACCCATCTAGTTTCATACATTAATGTGCTCTTTGATCTTTTTATTTATATACATATAAACATTAAATGTTAAGGTACGCACGTGCAAAAGAGCATGTGATATTTGTCTTTCTGGGATGAGTTAACTCATTCGTATAATTTTTTCCTGTTCTACCCATTTTCCTGGCAAATTTCTTAAGTTCATTTTTCTTTAGAGCTGAGTAAAATTCATTGTGTGTATGTACCACATCTTCATATACAGTCATCATTTGATGGAAATCTAAGTTGATTTAATCTCCCAGTTATTGTAGGTAGAGCAGCAGTGAACCTGGGTATGCATGGAGCTCTGTCATAGGGTACAGATTCCTTTGGGTGCATGTGTAGGTGTGATGGCCCCAGCTTTCATATTCATGTGGGTTCTGATGATAAAACTGAGGTTCTCATGATTGGAAAGCAAGCACTTTACTGACTGAGTTATCTCCTCAGCCACCCAAGTATCTTTTTAATAAACTACATTGGACCCTTTCTTTCAGTGTTGAACTCCACAGCATAAATCTCTGCTAATACAGCCCTTCATAGAGATGGACTCCTTGACTTTTCTTCTCTGTCAGTTGAGGGCAAACAAGATTTCAAAGAAAAGTTTGAGGGGAGGGGTAAAAGGGCCTCATATATAGGAGTGAGGTGTGAGTAATCATGCATGTGATTGGAGAAGTTGAGATTAACATGCACAGAGTGGAAATGATTTCTTAATACATTATTAATTGACAATTAGGTACTCATATGAGGCAAGCACCTTGGCCTATTTTTATCCAGATTTGCCTCAGGAAAATGAACTTGATTATATCAAAGTGCATCAGCACAAGAATATTTGATGGGTTGGAAGCTGTAGGGTAGTTATTCATCTGAAATACATATGCTTCATCAAGTGGTTATAACTGAGACAATTATGTAATTGTTATTTTGTTACACCTGCTTATACATGAACCTAAAATGTCTAGAGGCACCCTCACACTTCAGTTTCTAGTTGTTTTTAAATTGTCACACTAACTGTACATCTTAATGAATACCACATGCACTGATCACATCTAATTCTCTGCAGTTTTTGAAAGTTTTTAAAAGCAGAGTGACTATTACTTTATGGTTGAAGTAAAAAAATTCTCATTTAGTGAGAAAAAGTCCACACTGTAGCCATGGAGATGCCAACGTGGTGCTATTTTAGGAAGCCTTAGGCTTGGGGTGGGAGAAGGGTGAAAAATGGGACCAGCCTGACTATACCAAGTAGGTGAGAGCAAATCACTTGCTTCTGTTTCCCTCCCCCAAACTGAGAAATCATACAAGGAGAGGAAACCTCCAATTAGAGGCAGAGGAGTAAAAAGTATGTGTGTGTGTGTGTGTGGGGGGCGGTCCTGAATAGCCCTGAGAAAATTGGCTGAACAAACTCAAGTTGCTGTCTTCTGTGAGTGACAGGGCTCCTTTGGATGGGCAAGTCCTTTCTCCTGTCCCTCCTGTTCCTCAGGATAGTCAGTACCATTCCGGAGACATCCATGCTCCTGTAGAGACTCAAAGGCCTTTCTTGGGAACCTGCCTGCAGTTATGTGGTACTCAAAAACTAAAACTAGGAATTTTTCCAATGACAAGTTTACCAGCACTCTGGGAAGAAGTCAGGTGCAATTCACCCCTCTATTTCTCCAAGGGTTATTTGTTCAATCCAGTAGGCTGCATATTTGAAGCAATAATTTGTTAGGAGATGTAATTTTCAATTTTCCTACTTTGGTGCTGTGAACCTTACTAAGATGGGAATTAAGCCAAAAATAACTGGGACATAATAAGTTTTTAGAACTTTCTCCTGAGTGACATGCTTCACATACAGCTTTCCCAGCACCCAGGCAACATGCTCCAGAGAAGCCTGCATATATCTGCAGATTTCTAAGTCCTTCCTCTTTATGTGTGCATGTCATGTATGTAAATGTACATGCCCTGTACACACACGTAAGGAGGTCAGAGAATGATGTCAGTGTCCTCCTCTATCGCTCTGTCTTATTTCTCTGAGATAGTCTCTCATTTAACTTGGAGCTCCTAATTTTGCTTAGACAAGCTGACCACAGAGTCCTGGGCTTGTCTCTAGCCCTGTCAGTGCTGGGGTTACAAACATGCAACCATATCTAGCTTTTATGTAGGTGCTCGGGACTGAACTCAGGTCTTCATGCTTTTCTAGCAAACAATATTACTGAGCCAGCTCCTCAGCCCCTCAAGTCCTTCTGCTTGCCTCAGTTTCCCCATTGGCTCTGGCCTGGAAGGTCTAACTGTATAGTTCTCCTCAGTCTTTGTGAATTTTTTCTTTGTTTTTGTTATATATAAAAAAGTAACCATAATAATTCCCTAAAACCCAAGTTATTAAAGTGCTATATTTACTTCAGGATTGGTTTATCAGAAAATGTGTATGTGTGTAAAAACTGCACTAGTGTTTATTGGAATTTATAAAGTTGGTAAGATTTATGTGTTTCACCCCAATCACCTCAGACCCTTCTGTCTTTTTACTGCCTAGCACTGACTGTGAGGCTCCCCAGGATTTTATACCCATGTACATATGAAAGTGCATATTAGACTGACAATGTCAGTAATAAGACTTCAGATGTATGCGATCCTTTTCTCCCACACCACTAGTAATCTTTTTGTTCATTCATTTGTGTGTTTCGTTTGATGAGATTTCTTCAGGGGAATTTTCAAAGTCATTTCAAAGTTGTGTTTACAGTAATATCACTGTTCCCTCTATGCTCCTTCCATTTAACAGTTAACTGACTAGACGAGTATGTTCATAACTTTATTCTTATTGTTTATTGGATAAAAACGTATGGGCCAAACTGGACGTGGTGGTACATGCCTTTATTTCCAGCACTTGGGAGGCAGAGGTAGGACGATCGCTGTGAGTTCAAGGCCACTCTGAGACTAGCTGGTGAATTCCAGGTCAGCCTGGGCTAGAGTGAGACCCTACCTTAAAAAACAAAACAACACAAACGAACAAATAAAAAGGTATGTATGGCCCTATTTTAAACCCCAATTTTTTTCTGAATTTTGATCATGATCAGAAATATTTTATTACCTATAATGAACTTCAGTCAAAAACTTAAAAACATTTTCAAGTACATTTAAATTCAATTTTCCACATTTCCACATAGAAAAGGCAGGAGGATGGGCTAAAATGTTAAAATTACACCAGACCCAAGAGCTGCAGTCACATCTTCTGGGTTTTGTGTGTATAGAACTACGTTTTGTTTGACTCTCTGAGACTTTCTCAGTCAAAAAAAAAAAGTCGTTAAAAATTTTCAATTCTTACCTTTATCCAGATTTCCAGGAGACACAGCATTTAAATCACCGAACTGCAAAATAACAGTCAGTTGTGCAATAGTTACTATTAGGCAAAAAAAAATAAAAATAAAAATCTATCACTCTGCAGTAAAAAAACACTCTTTGACTTTTAAAAGTGTAAACTAGTCACCATTTTGATTTCTAACTACATGGGTCACATAATTTTCCAATCAAACTTGTCATTTTTGAAGTTTAAATTATGTCACAATTTAGTTGTCTTCACCTCTTTGCACAAGGATTACAATTTTCTCTGCCTTCCATGCCCTATTTTTCTTTTATTTCAACTCAGAAATGCCGACACTGGGGTCTAGATGACCTGGAGGAAGAAGGATGTGGTGGAATCAATCTGGAAAAGTGCCGATCAAGCAGGGCACATCTTCTCCCCCCACACCCATGTGACTAGTGAGTACAGCTGACAGCTCTACATTACAGAAACACAGCAAGGAGTTTTCTAGAACTCTATTTTTCAAACTTTTTATTAGTGAGAAGGATAAATAAAACAGGGGCCCCAGAACTAAGAGTATTCTTTAGCATACATTTTAAAATTTGCGATAGTCTCTCTAGTCTGATGGATGGGCTTATTTACAAGATAAAAGGCCCCACTGTAAATGAGGACATTCTTCTTGACTTTGGCTCAATAGTTTGATAGTTTAACAGCAAGAACATATATTTGAGTCTCAGGCTGAAAAAAGATAAATACATTAAATACAAAATTGAATAGCAAAAGTATAATCCAAAAAAGTGAAATGAAACTATAGTATCTATTTTAAAAATATTCAATATTTATATTTTTTAAACTCACAAGTTATTAGTAGAAATTCTGATTTCTCAGTAGGCTTAAAAAGGATGAGACAGAAATTCTACTTATATTCAGAAGTTTGCTTATAAAAAAGTCCATGCTAACAGTGTTTATTTATCATTTATAAAGTTTGCCTTTAAAGTAATGAAATTGATCATATTTTGCAAACATATACAAACATTGTTCTTTTTTCTTTCTTTTTCTACCTAAACAAGCACAGCTCAGGAGCTTATACAGGGTTATGGAATTCCTCTTTTGCAGTCAATTTCAAAGGTAAGTTTATGCAGTTTTTAAATTCTACTTACAGTCATTTTATTCACTATACATGATCCTGAACTGACTTCTTAGCAAAATAAAATTCATCTTTGCTACACTACAGGATATTTAAAAAAGTTTGTCGCTTTACTCATTATGATTTCCTAGCATTTCAAAAGCAGTTTAAAAGGAGGCATTCTAAATAACTGTTAAAAGCCACAGCAGTTTTGCTGCAATAAACATGTACCATTCTCCCAGGTGACTGCTTTGAAGAGGTCAGGGGCCTCCTGGACATGGGGCTCTTGGTTTGCTTGTTTGAGAGTCTGTCCTATCACTTTACAGTAACATCTCACTGGGCACCAACCGTAAACTCATAACTACTAAACTGTTACTTTGAAGTGGTTCCTGATCACATGGGTCAACCTTGCATACATTTAAATAAAATTCACAGAATAAGTTACAGAGGATTCTTGAATTACTGAATAGAATCAAAGCAACAAAAACTCAAAGGGATTATTTATCCAGTTATTGGTGTTATTTATGTATTATAGGACTATACAGAGAATGTTCAAAGCTGAAGTTATCATTTATAAGTCACTTCTAATTGAAACAGTATGTTTACACTTTATTTATTTTAGTATCACTTATGATTTAGTTCTTTTCCTTTTCCCCTCCCCTTCCCTTCTCTCTCCTTTTTCCCTTATTCTCTCTCTTTCTTTCTTTCTTTATTTTTGAGACAGGGTCTCATGTACTTTAGACTGGCCTTAAATTTCTATGTATCTGCTAAGGATGATCTTGAACTTCTGATCCTTCCGCCCCTACCTTCTAAGAGCTGGGACTACAGCACACCTTGTTCCTGAGGTGCAGGATTGAACCCAGGGCAATGTGATGACAGGCAAGCACTCAAGCAAATGTGCAGCATCACTGTCCAAGACCCAGCTCTTGAAGCAAGCTGAAGTGATGTTTCTAAACAACACCTCTCTGCTCACGGGAAGGTGAATACAGGCTGAGAAGCCCTCATCTGAAATGCTTCAAAGGTAGATCAGATTTCAGATTTTTCAAATTTCAGAATAAATAAGGAGGTATCTTGTGGATAGGATCAGAATATAAACATGAAATTCATTTATGTTTCATATAAACCTTATGCACTGTGATGGTCAAGTTTTGTTGTAAACTTGATCTTTTTAGTAATGTTGGGTGTTTGCTCCGAGGTCTCTGAGGATGTTCACAGGAAGGCAGCTCTCTCAGTAAGGGCAGGATGTAAGGAAGCTAGAAATGAACATCCCTTCCTGGGAGGGCAGTGCAGGAAGGAAATTCCAGAGACTTAGGGAGTCAACAAGTCTGGGAAAGGGTTACAAAACCCCATCCTAAGGCTATATAAAGGGGAAAGAAATCCTCACCCCCTGACTGTTTGCTGTTGTGTATGTGTGGTGTTGGTGAAGAGTTTCTCTCTCTGCTTGGACTGTGGAAGGGGACCAGCTACTTTCACCATTATGGAACTTCCCCTGTATCTATAGCCTCAATAAATCCTTTCCTCCCATAACTGTGCCTGGTTTGGAGAGTCATCCCAGCAGTGCGTGTGGCTGACTACTACATACACATAGCCTGAAATTATTTTTAAATAATATTTTTAGTGCAACTCAGATTTGAATGCAACCCATCACCCAAAAAATTCAAAATGTGTAACATTTTGGGTTAGAGTTGTTCAACTTTTATTTAATTTATCATTGAAAAATCTCTAAAAGTTGCTATAACTAATCACAGAACACTCCCTTAGTAAGTTTCTACATAATTTGAATGACCATAATCTACTACTCATGGTGCTAAAAATAAAAACCAAATAACTAAATCCAAGTGACTGGTATTTTTATTAGAAAAGTAACATTCACATGCAAAACAAGTGCTTGTCACAATGCTCTGTGTTCAGAAACACTGGCAATGCCTCCAGCTCTCTGGGATGAATGACAAAGTTCTTCACTTAAAGCAGATGCAGAAAATAGTTTTAAAATGAAAGAATCCCTTGAAAAAGAGGCAAGATTTTATTATTCTACATAATTGAAAATAAAAGTTTTTATATATATTATATTTTATAGGCATTATATAAATGTATAATATATGTACATGTATATACATGTATATGTATATATATATAACTAAAGGAGACAATAACTTTGATCCTATACTTAGAATGTATAAAATTTAAAGAATCAGTTCATTTGCGCATTTATTTGGTAAGTATTTACTGAGAGCTTACCACATGCTAGACAAAGCCAGTTAGTACCAGTCAGGCCAATTTGGGCAATAACTACTCCCTATGGGGGTGACTATTAGAAATAGCTTCTGTTATGAAGGAAGAATGAGCAGCCCAGGAAACATGAGGGAAGGTTTAAAAGCACAGGATCAAAGCCCTGGAAATGGGAATCAATTGCATGTGTTTATTTTGTGCAACAGGTCAGTGAAGCATCAAGGACAGACAAGCTCAAGAACAACAGAATGTGGGCATATAAACACACCACCATAGAGAACATACAGATGAAACATACCTATATTAGGTTGGCACAAATTAGAAACAGAAGTGGAAAAGCAGTAAAGATTTTAATTTTAAAAAATGGAACCACAGTAAAGCATAGAATTTTGTACAGTGATAAAACTTGTTTCATAATTTCCCCTGCTGCCCAAAGGATTGGAAGGGCCACTACTCACTCATGTGACATCTACCAAGTACAAAGTGCATTTGGGGTTCAGTATAGATAGGCTTTCTTTCACATATTTTGACCTCACTGTATCAGTTTCTGCCTTGAAGTCTTTCCTGATAGCCATATCTGAAACACCTGACACTTGGTACTGTTCTCAATCACTGTGCCCTGCTCACTTCTTTCAAAGCCAATGCATGGGGGTGACTCTGTTCATCTAGTATCTGTCATTCTCACTATAACAGTCATGGGATGGGGACTTCATTTGTCCTTTTCATTAATGTATTCTATACCCTCATATAGTACCTGATTCACACATCATTGAGTTGATAAGCACCAAATAAATGCGCTTCTTCATTTCAGCCTCACCAAAGGAAAACAAAAAATAGGAATTTTATAAGGCAGAATATATAAATTTCATCTTATAGTTATTGAAAAAAATGATTGGTTTGTTTAACACCATATAGTAAATATGGTCATATTATATTTGATACCAGATATTCTCACCCTTAGGTGAGAAATCAGAGAAAGTGATTAGAAATGAGAGAGTGGTTGGAAAAGGGGAGAAGGAGCCTCACATTTAGGAAGGGATATATACATATACATATATATATATATATATATATATATATATTAAAAGATTAAGAATACACTAGGTAGGGAACACAAGACATTCAATACACGCAAGAGTTAAAATTCTGTCAGCCAAACACAGAATGCAGGAGAATAAAAATGAGCATGTGTTATAGACAAAGCATGTCTTCTAATTGGATCACAGGCATAAGCCACTTTACTCAGCACTGTTGTTTTTGAAAAGACAGATTTCCTTTTCTAGAAACTGTTTTCTGCAACCACCAATTCCCAACCATAGGACATGATTCTGGACACCCGTTGGAACATCAGAAGCCAGAAAGAATACAGCCTGCCAGACCTCAAGTTCACAGTGAGATAAGAAATGACTATGAAGTTTGAGTGGGTAGCCAGGAACCATGGCCAGGTACCTCCACAGTAGGTTCCCAAGGGACTCCATGTGTAAGTCTGACAGGCCAGGCAGCTGAGAAATAAATCTTCCCAGGATGTGGAGGGCTTACACTTGTTTCTGAGTACAGACACTGGGAGAGAAGCCTGGCTCAGTGAGGGACAACACAGCCTACAGATGCTCTGAGATCAGCAGTAGCTGACTTTTCACAGGGGGAGGCCAGCTTTGTTCTGTTACACTTGAGCCTGAAACAATACAAAGGAAGCTGGGGATCTCAGCTAACAGCAGACAAGGATCAACAGTGGGCAGAGCAACAAGATGGGAACCAAAGTTGAGGGTGGATGAAAAAAGTCCAGGGGGTGGTTGAAGACCCCACATAAGACCCTACCTCAAGGGGAACGCTTCCCATTTGGAAGAGTTTACCACACCCAGGTGAGAAAGGATTTGCGAGTAATTTATGAATAACTACATAGCCATTGCTTGCTAATTGTTTAAATAAATGTGAAACAACTTTTCCTATATTTTTAATTTGGTCTTCTCCAAAGAAACAAGTTAAAGCACTTCACATAGTACAGGGTACAGAAGAAGTACTTAACAAGCAATCAAACATTATTATAATTATTGTTATTACTATAATTATTGCCATCTCCCAACAATTGTAAATCAGACATGCAGGGACCAGTCTGACTCTAGTATCATGGCAATCTGAAGGACCTCAAAAGAACTGCATCTTACTACTTTAGCTGCTTTCTTTACAAGGAAAAGCTGGCAAGGGCAGCCAGGTAAACATCTCACATAGATACATCATATATAAAATTCCTTGTAAGTACAGTTTATAGAGTTACAGGAGGACAATTTCTTTCCTCCCCTTCTTTTGCTCCCCTTCCCTTCTTCCCTTTTTTCCATATATCATGATATTAACTGCCCAAGTCTAAACTATTATGCTAACTAAACTATTACTCCTCTTCCTACACACATACACACACACACACACACACACACACACACACACACACGGTAGGAAAATAGGGGTGGACAAACTATTTCAGCAAGAAGCTAGATAGTAAATATTTTAGATTATATGATACATATAGCCTATACCACAATTATTTAGTCGTGTCATTTTAGTGCAAAAATAGCCACAGACAACAGGTGCATACATTATTTTTTTCATTGCTTTGATGCAATGCCAGTAGCAATTAAAGGGAGTGAGAATTTATTTTGGCTCATAGTTTCTGAAGTGGGGAAGGCATGGTGGAGGGATCAGTTCCTGTGGGCTGGCAGGGGAACATGAGGTAGCCGGGCACATAGGGTGGCAGACAGAAAGCACTTAGCTCTAGTGGAAACAGAGGGCTATATACCTCAAAAGCCTATCCCTATTGATGCATCTCTTTAGATCAGTCCTCCTCCCCAAAGATTTCACAAGCTCTCAGAACAGTCATACTAGCTGGGGCCTAGTGTTCAAACATAGCCTGTGGGAGACCATACAGCCAACAAATGAATGTGGCTTAATTTTCTTACAAAACTTTGTTTATAAAGGCAGATGGTGGGCCTGTGTGTGTAGTTTGCTTGATCCTGATCCAAAGAAGAGGCTTGCAAGGTTCCAAAGACCTGCACCAGCTCATCATGGGGAACGGCCCACAAGATATTATCTTTCAGGAGAGTGTTACAGGGAGAATATGGAATTAGAGACCTCAAGAGTAATCAGTGCTCATGCCCATGAGCACAGACTCATGCATGTGATCATGGCATCTCCCCTGCAAAGTAAGTATTGACTCATGAATGTCATGATGAAAGACACAGGGGTCATTTTTAAAGATGGAAGTTATTTGAAAAACACCTTACTTCATTCTCTGGATGCATACATGTATAGACAAAGAAACAGACTTTAGTTGGTGGTTAAATTATGTAAATTTGGGAGAGGGAATAATCTAGGGCACAAGAATAATGGAAAGCTGCAAGTGAAGTGATGAGCAGCAGAACTGTCCAATGCCAACCTTTCAGTGAAGCATGCTTCCCACAGCCTACGGTAGTAGAACAAGTCAAATCACACAGGAACAGACCAATAAGGATGGCGTAGGCTCATCCTTGGAGAAATGGCCATGAGATATGTGCTGAGGAGAGGAGGAAGCAGGAAGATGGAAGCACCTACAACCAGCCACTAATAAGAGCAGCTCATCTGGAGCAATGTAGCTTTCACTCTCCAGCACTTTCCTAATGTCACTGTAACAAATTACCACAAACTTTGTGGACTGAACAATGCAAAACCGTAGAATTCTTAGAAACCTTAGAATCTTAGAATTCTGGAGGTTGGACTTCAAAGTAAATCTTACTGGGTATAGAGCAATGGTTGGCAGGATCCATTTCTTCTGAAGGTTCTAGAAGGTGAGTTTCTGTTTCATTCTTCAGCTCTTAGAGTCTAGCTGCATTCCTTCCTTTCCACCCCACTTTCATCTTTAAAACCAGCAAGGCCAATTCAAGTCCCTCACACCACTGACTGAGTTGTGTCTCTCTTCTACTTTTAAGGAACCCTAGGATCACAGTGGGCACATGCAGATAATCTAGGCAAATCTATTTTAAGGCCAACCAACTAGCAGCCTTACTTTCAGCTATAAGATAACATATCCACAGGTTCCAACATACCTTGTAGGGGTTAAGATGAACCATTTCACTGCCACATATTAAAGAAACAAAAACAAAAAACTGTCATATTTGCTTGAGTAAAATCATTCTTTTAGAACTGTAGGAAACATACCCAATCAGATTAAACTAATTAACACAATCTTCTCCCCTCCCCCATTTCCTTTTGTTTTGTGTCTTCAACAAGGGTATATCAGTATTTTAGGATTTGTCACTTAAAACATTTGTACTATACACGATTTCCTACTAGTCTTAAGGTTTTTATGTCATACATTTTAATGTTCAGACTTCTTGCAACCATGCATGCAGATCTAAGATGCGTATCAGAATCATAGAGTGGAAGCTTGTGAATGTCACAGACAATCCAAAGAAGGAAGTGGTATCAAAATTCAGGGAACAAAAAGCTCCAGGGTAGTGGGTCCAGAGCAGCTTTAAACTCCATATCCAAATGAAGATCTCTCTAGTAACTCTTAGAGTCTTAGAGTTAAGGAGGAAGAAACTTGAGTTCTCATCACCAGCTGCCTCACCCAGCAGTGACAATGACCTTGGAAAGCCCTCTGTGTTAGCAGCACCAGGTGATCCTGTGAGGTCCACATTGAAAAGAGGCTGACAGCCAGATGTCCAGTGCTGACATGAATAGAATGGACCACAAGTTTGTACATAGAGCAGAATCCAAAAGTAAACATTACCACATTACCCTAAGTATCCCTGCTGACCAGGGACTATAACCATTAGCAGTTGACAGGTCAAAGAATTAAAACTCTTTAAGAGAACTGTACAGGTTTGGGACTGTCAGCTACTGCAGGAGTAGTCCACGCAGACGAGAACAGAGTGATCCTGGGACCAGCACTGGCAGCACTAGTAACTTTATTTTGTTCCTTTTGTTTTGTCTTTTCAAGGTAGAATCACACTCTTGCCCAGGCTGACCTGGAACTCACTCTGCAGTCCAAGACTGACCTCAAAACTCAGAGACATTCCTGTTACTAGTAAGTATGGTTTGCACCACCAAGCCAGGCTTACTAGTAACTTCAGATATATGTATGTAGGAAAAATGTGTATGTATGTGTGCATGTTTATATTATACCTTATTTCTGCTAATGTCCAGATACTCTTGAAGTGAAGACCTTTAAGCTGTAACAGGCACTAAAAAGCACATCACTGTAAAATTCTCTTGCAGTTTCTAGCTGCTGGTTATAACAAGATGTTTTTCTGGACAGATTTTGCATTTTTCTCATGCATTTTGTATGTTTGTGCATATGTGTTTTTTGAGACAGGGTCTTGTGTAGCCCAGGCTGGACCCTAACTCATTAAGTATCTGAAGTTGGCTTTTAACTTCTGATATTTCTGCTGCCTCCTCCTCCTCCAAGTGGTGGGATTACAGGTACACAGCACCACATGACTTGTCTTTTAGCTTGTGTTACTTATACACAGAACTCTCCCCGCTCATTTACAAGTACTTGTAAAATCTCCCATTCATTCCCATTAGTTAAGATTGAATTCAAGCCTAGCTATGACTATCTACTTAGACCTAATTATATTTATGCCTCTTCTCTAATGTTGTCATTTTCTTTTCTAATTGACTTATTTCCCTATTCTATCTTGTTTGTTGTGTTTTTCAGAGCATTGAATTAGTTTGCCTCTGATTATCACTTTGGCTACATACCAAAGAATGCGGCTGGATTCTTTGTAATTCTATGAATCATTTCACTTGACATTCTAAAATTGCCTGTGAGCTATTTTTTCTATTACAATACAATATTATACAATATGCATATGCTAGATAGATATTTTCTTTGTTTTGGTATCTGAGTTCACCTTTATTGATCCAAAAATTAATTGCCTAATTGTACAAATTACTGAATTCTCAAGTGCAGAATCAATTAAAAAATCTAATCCAGAGTACAAGGCAATCAAATACAGTTCTGGGTAATTCAATATTTATATATTCATGAAAAATGAGGGAAATAGAACTAAGATCAGGCACTCATTATGTTTCTGCTGATCTATCCTACCCAACTTGCTATTTATCTATTTTAGGACTCACAGCATTCCTCTGAAGAAATGATCTTTATGCTTACTTTATTGATGAGAAACCTAAGACTTAAGCAGGGATAAACATAACTTTCCTAGTTTGCAATAGATTACATGGTAGGTCTTTGGACTTTATTGATGAGAAAACTAATGCTTAAGAAAATATAAACATCACTTTCCAGGGTTGCAATGGATTGACATGGTGAGTTTTTGCACTGACTTTATTGATGAGAAGCCAAAGGCTTAAGCAGGAATAAGCATAACTTTCCCAGGCTGCAATGGATTTAAATGGTAAAATGAAATTTAAATTGCAGAATGGAGGACAACAGAGCAAGACCAGCATCTGATATGGACCAGCTTGATTAGCTGTGTTTGCATCACAACTCTGCCACTATCAGTCATGTGATTCTGGGCATGATAAGCCCTGCTCCACCCCCACCCCAGCATGTGTGTGTGTGTGTGATGCACAGCACACACGCATGCATACATGTGTGCTAGTGCTATATGTACCCTGTGGCATCCCATGTGTTCATCTATGGCAATGTGTGCTTGCTTGCATTGACCAGAGCAGAACATGCATGTCTAACTCCACCAATTTTCTGCTCATTCTTATTTGAGCTGGAGTCTCTTTATTGACGTCAGAGCTTGCTGTCCCCCCACGAACGCTAGCAGCTCCCATGTCTCTACTCCCTTGTGGGACTGGGGTATGTGAGAGCATGGCCATGGCCACCTGTTGACATGGGTTTTGAAGATTTGAATTTGGGCAGTCTCAGGTCCTAATGCTTGTGTGGGAAGTTCACTTAACTGCTTAGCCATCTTTGCGGCCCAAATTCAATTCTTTGACATTCAGCTTTGCTTATCTATGAATCAGACAGGGTCAACCCAGGTTTAAGTAGGCACATTCATAAAAGAACTAGGTTCTTTTACTGTTCTAACAGTGCTTCTATCAAGCCAGATTGTCTCAAAAACTCAGTTTGCAAATTCTTGATAAAATCCAAGAATTCCACCCAGTAGCCTGCAGATGATTTCAAAATGCAATGCCTCTAGCTGAGTGGGGACCCAAGGAGCACAGCCTTTTAACAGGGCTGTACCTTAGGCTTTGGTTTAAGGTTGACAATATCCATCCACCTAGGGCTGGGGTGAGAAGTCAGTTTATATACTACTGACCATCACAACTCTGATACAAGCACACACTAGGAGAAGGGCTAGCCTGTATACTGTGAAGTGCATATATGGTATGTGCTTATGGGGAAAGTGGAATTGATGAGGTCAGATTAACTTCTTTTTACTCTTCTAAGGGCTTAGAGCCCTCTAAAGCTTTTACCCAGAAGTAGGAAGATTGTTCATATGTAGATTTAGAATTTAAAGCCAACACTGTATCAATGGCTTGAATTTTGGAAGATTCTGTATTTTAAAAATCACATATTGCTCAATAATGGTCTGTGGTTTTGGTTTTCATAAAAACATTTACATTTACATCATAGTTTAGGGGAGATTCATTTTCTGCCTGGGTGTCAGGCCTCATCTAGGCTGTATTGGTGGAACTGAGTTGTCCACAGTTCTTGCTGCCTTCTGAAACACACGAACTCTTATGAGAACCAAGAAAATGTGCTCTAAGGGGAACCCCCCACTAACCAGAGATCTATAGAGAGGCTACATCCATTAGAATCTTGACAAATTAACAATGTTTGTCTCATATAACTTATACTAATCTCACTCTTCTTTTGAGATGTAGAGCCAAAAGAAACCTTTGAGGAAGTGGTGAGATGAGCAAGGGACCTACCTCCACACAGCAAGTCAGATAACCTGGGAAAGGGTAATGGAGACAGACACTGAGGACACCCAACATAATCCAAAGCAGAAATCCAGAGACTCTTAGACCTCAACAGGAAAGCAGACTTAAAACTCACCCACCATGACTCAGGGAACTGAGCGTAAAAGATTATAAGGGCAATGGTTGAGGGAGAATATCTAGTCACTGCGCCCCCTCAGCAACAACACACAAAGGAAAATAAACTGGCTACCTCTAGAAAAATCTATAACCCCCTATCCCATGGTCTGGTCCAGCCAACCCACTGAGGAGTTGGTGACTGAGGAGGGAAATGGGGGTACCATCACAAGACTAGCTCATACAATGTATCTAATTATTGACAATAAATGCTAATAAAAATATTTTTATTCCTTTATTCCCAAGGAGAGAGAGGGAGAGAGAGAAAGAGAGAGGGAGAATGGGTACACAGGGGCCTCTAGCTGCTGCAAATGAACTCCAGATACATGTGCCACTTTGTGCATCAGGCTTTATGTGGGTACTGGGGAATTGAACCCAAGTTGTTAGGCTTTGCAGGCAAATGCCTTAACTGCTGAGCCAGTCCCTGATTTTTATTATATTAACTAAGGTTAGGTAGTGGGAACTATTTTGGATGCTTTTGATGGTAAAGAGAAATTTCTTGATTTCTGAGTTTCGAGGTGTTCCAGAGCACTATTTTCTTTAAATGTCCCCAAGATAAGAACTGATTTTATTAAACCATTTTAATCAATATTTTTATTGTCCAAAATTAGATACAATGTATTAGTAAATATTACACTGGTATCCTTGATTCCTTCCTTCCTGTCCCCAATCCACTGGGTATCCTCCTCGGTGGGGATAATGGATCATTGCATGGGGTAGAAGGTTATGGATTGCCCAACAGGCATCCAGTCAAACCATTTTACAATTAACATTCATACAGGGCTTTACAATTGAGAAAAAAGTTCCTAACTTACAAAGTAATTTCTGATTTTACTTTTCAAGGAATACTATGTTTCTTTGGTTTTATATATGTACTTTTATAAATATTTTCTAATAGTTTTCATTAAAACCTGCTAAGAAGACCAAAATTTCTGGCAGTTTATTCCTTCCTGTCACTGTTGCTGGCCTGGTATCTTGGCAACATGTGTGTGTGTGGCCACTGTGGACACAGTGTACTGTATTTACTTCACAGCTTAAATCAGGCTTTTTGGCCCCTGGCATATAGAGCAGCATAAGTCCCTTATATTGTTTCAAGTCTCTAAGAAGGAGACATGAGAGAAGAGGCAGGTACTGAGGTATGAAGTAATACAGGCCTTAGATGCTTTGACAGGTGTGAGCATTCCAAATCTCCATCAGGACAAAGCCAGAGGGTCTCTCTGTCCTGAGACCACTCCAGAGTCCTGTTTCACCTTTCCTTGGGCTGTGCCTCCTTGGAGCTTGTGTTTCTCTCTGGTCACCCACCTTCCAGACATATTCCTGTTATCAAAGGCCTTGAACTCCTTTTCACTTTGGAGAAGGTCTCTTCTCCAGGTCCACCCTTCAGAGGTGGGGTACCCAGTGCAGCACAGCTGTTTGCAAAGTGTAGAAATATCCTGAACATGGGCTGATGATGTCTACAAATATGATAATAAAACTATCCATTGAATAAGATGGGGAGAGTATGATATAGAAGAAAGGAGAATAGGAGCGGAAGCTAGCTATGTCTGTGTCACCATTTTTCTGACATGGAACTTAGAGAGATGGACTATCTTAAATTTAAACCCAGACTTCCTAGTTATCAAGATATACCTGTCAAGATAGTTGGATAGAACAGATTTTATTTGATACTCAGAGCTCTACAAATCTTATGAGTGTTAAGGTTGGATCGGGCAGTATAACCTTTATATAAATGAAAATACTAGTAGTGGAGAAAGACCCTTGCTCCTGAATTGACTGTCTCTCCTTTAGGCCACCTGCTTATGTAATAGCAAAGTAAGAGGTTAATGTATTACAGCAGAAGTGAACTCAATTTTCATTGCATTATCCGTCTGCTTTGTAAATTATTATCTGTAGAGACAAGGAGATTAGGAGAGAGAAACCTGGAAACATACTCTCTTTGTGATAAGTGTGAGTAAGGTATGACATGCTTATATGATCATCATGCCAGGTCCGTGTTCTGGCAAAGATCGTATCATTTTTATGGCACTTTGAAACAATCTATTTTAGTACAATGAAGGCATGGAGAAAAAGAGAAATAATAGTTTCCTTAAGGAAAAATTCTCCTTAAGAATTTTCCCATTCAGATTAAGCATTGTTGTAACACCTCTATAATTCCAGCACTCAAGAGGCTGAAGCAGGGGGATCACAACAAGTTGGAGGTATGAATTACACAGTGAGTTAGATATTAACCTGGTATACGTAGTGAAACTCTTTCTCAAAAAACAGAAACAAAAACAAAAACAAACAAAATCAAGCAAAAGAATTTTCCCACTCCAAACAAGGGGATCTATCATCCACCCACCCAACTATCTATGTATCTATCTATGTATCTATGTGTCTTTCTGTCTGTCATCTATCTATCTCTCTTCAGCAGGACCAACCACTTCCATAGTGATTTGTGACAAAGACACTACTGTAAAGTCAGCCTCACAGCCAGGCTCTTGGGCTGCACACAGGACAGTGGAGTGCTACTTAGTGCTGCTGTTGTGTTTAATCTACAGCAGGGGCTCAGTCATCCAGATAACTCTTTGCTCTTTGGGGCTATCCAAGCAGCTAGAAAGCAAACACTTCTCTAAGCAAACTAGAGGCCAGCTTTGCTGAACAAGATTATGTTCTGAGATGGATCTCCAGAGCTTGACAGTGACGATTTGGGTTGCTGAAATGTTTTAATCAATTTCTGTTGTTTCTTTCCTCACTTCCAGCTATGTAAACACTTAGAAACCCAATATCTCAGAGAGGTTCTCTTAAATATTCTAGAAGGTATATTCATCTTTATTTTCCTGAGTAAAGAAATCCCACATACCAGCCATGAAATCCAAGGTGGTCCAAGGTGGTCTTCTGTAATTGTTTTTGTACTTTCTTAAATGATTACATTTAGTATTTATTGTGAGATTGCATTTAGACTACAGTCATAAACTGAAGGAGGAGGGGAAGAGAGGTTTTAGCTTCCAGCTAGCAAGGCAGGAATTACAAGAAGCTGATGGTGGGGATTGCAGAGGGAAGGGCTGTGGCTGTAAACCAGTCAATAGTCTTCTTTCTCAAATGCAAATGATCAATGAACAGAATGACAAATCTGGAGAAAGGCAGAAAAAAAGGGGGCCGTTCTACAGAGCCGGTTCTCAGGAATTGGGTGGATGATGATATACTAGAAGGGATTCTTCCATGTCTCCTTTAGATGGTCACTTTCATAATTTCTTTTCAAGTTTTTAGAACTTATGCTAATGTAGGGGAACAGATTTGCAGATGAAACAAAACTACAAATTCTATAACAACAATTTCAATTTAGGTCTGGTGTGTGGGTGGGTATGAAGGAGCTGAAGGGTGTAATTTGTTGTTTTTTGCCACATTTGGCTTTCCGATTGCAATTTACTTAAACTAATATCTCATTTCATTTGCTAACTACTCTATGCCTGTTAACAAAGTGGAAGGGAAGGGTGATAGGACTATAGAGAGACATGTAGTAAAATCAAGGAAAGAAGCCCTTGAACAAGATGATGAAATCTTATATGCTGGCATCTGCTTTATCTTCTCTGAGTCGTGTTTATGTCTAAGGAGTTGTACAGTAAAGATAAGCTGATAAAATATACCATCCTTATTCTTGAAAAGTATACAAGTGTTTTATGTGGTGAAAAATTTAAACGTGAATTAAACTCATTGACTATTTGGAGTGAGAGAGGTGTATGCTGTAATGTTTTACCACTTGTTTGTTACTTTTGGTTTGGGAACAAAGTTCACCTTCTATGTTCCTTGCTTTATGAGAAACACTAGCATGTCATCTGTAAGGCTTGGGTGAATACAGGTGAAAATGTAACACATCAGCAAAATCCTCAATTAGGAAAATGTTCACAAATGATGACAACACTATACAGCTTTAACTCGCTTTCCATCTACTTCCTAAGCGACTAATTACTAAAAGACTCTGCTTGTAAATATTTCTACTTGTAATGTATTTATTCTTTAAAAACTATGTTCTTGGGGCTAGAGAGATGGCTCAGTGAATAAACTGTTTGCTGAGCAAGAGTGAGGACCTGACTATGGAACCCCCAAGCCCATGTAAAGCCCGATGAGGTAGTGACCACATGTGCACTCAGGTGCTGCCATGGCAAAGAAGGAGAATCCCCAAAGTGTGTAGGCTGGCCAGCTTGGTGACTGCAGAGGCAAAACAAGAGAGGCTATCTGGAGGTGAGGACCGAGCCCTGGGATTATCCTCTCACCTCCATACACATACATATACAGATGACAAAATCCTTCTAGAGAGCCTATTGTTCCACAGGCACAGTGTCAGCATATGCCCCAGCTGTCCTGGAACCCTGCTGAAAATAGCTCTCCTTTGGTTTGATTTTAATTTAAGCATTCATGCTTATTTGTGGTGCTATATGTCTACCAAATGTAGTCTTTCATTTAACCCGAAACCGCTAACTTATCAGTGCTGTTCTCCAGTTTTTAAGTTTAAAAGAATTGTTTCCCTTTTAATCGTGTATCAATTTGGATGAATCTAAGACTTTTTTAAAGATTCTGTAGATGGATGACTTGTCATATTTATAGTCAAAAGGGAACCACTAAAGAATAGTTTGGCTTCTTCTTTTTGTTATTGTTTTGAGGAACAATTTTCTCTCATGGCCCAGTCAGGCCTAAAATTCATAATCCTCCTGTCTCTGCATCCAAATGTCGGTTAGCATTATAGGTATGTGCCACCACACCTAACTCATTATTTTTCTTTTATGTTCAAAACAGTAAATATAGAGAAGTTTAACTATAATATTAAATAAGTACAATTATGATAAAGAAGTATATCTGATATCAAATATATTAAATACTAAATAGAAAATGCTTGTCACTGAAGTCTTTAAAAAGCTACCAAACTTATAGATTCACTAAATATATTAGTGAATTATGTTTTATTTAAAGATATAAAGCATATATGACATAAATTTCTAAATATAACTAGCCATGAAGGTAAAAAATAAGATTTTTTTCAGCTCAATGTGGTCTTTCAGAGTTGCACAGAATACCTTATAATTTAAGAAAAATTCATTTAACAGGTGTGTAAACAGATGCACACTCAAAATCTCCACTGCCAGAAACCTATGAGCACATTTAAAATATTTAAATAAAATTTTGAAAAATTATATGAGTTCTGTCTGTGACTAAATTTTGGTTCTTATGACAGACATAAAAAATGGAAGGAAGGGAAAAAGGCATCCTACAAACTGCAAATGTTTTATATAACATACTAAGAATTACTAATGTAGTAGAAGATAGACATTTCAGAGAAATGAATGTGGAATTGTGATGTTATTTCCAATTTGGTGGTTAAATATGTGGTGGTCTTCATTTCAACAACCAAAATGAGAGCATTACAGTGAATTAAATAAATACATTATAAGCTTGTATATTTTACCTGTTAGACATGTGTTGATCTTTCCTACCTGCTCAAATAGTTCAATGTTAGTTTTAAAATTCATTTACTGAGTCCACATCAGTATAAAGATACATATTTTCTTTTGGTCCCTCCTTCCCTCCCTCCCTCAATTCCTCTCTCTCTTTCTTTCCTTTCTTTCTCTCTCTTCTTTCTTCTTTCTTTCTTTCTTTCTTCTTTCTTTCTTTTGTTCTCTCTCTCTCTTTCTTTCTTTTGTTCTCTCTCTCTCTCTCTTTCTTTCTTTCTTTCTTTCTTTCTTCTTTCTTTCTTTCCTTTCTTTCTTTCTTTCTTTCTTTCTTTCTTTCTTTCTTTCTTTCTTTCTTTCTTTCTTTCTTTCTTTCTTTCTTTCTTTCTTTCTTTCTCTTTCTTTCTTTCTTTCTTTCTTTCTTTCTTTCTTCGTTTCTCAAGGTAGGGGCTCACCCCAGGCTGACCTGGAATTCACCAGGGTGGCCTCAAACTCACGATGATCCTGCTACCTCTGCCTCCTGAGTGCTGGGATTAAAGGCGTGCACCACCACACCAGGCTCTTGTAGTTATTCTTAAAAAGAATCACTTTCCCTTTACTTGTACCTAGTTAGTTATCTGTCTCGCCTCTCCAATATTTTGAGCATTTTACAGGTGTGCTTGACTGACTTCTGAGCTGCCTTGCTCCAGTTCTTCGTAGAGGCCAACAGCAAAGACTTTGGTGCCAATCTTCATGATTTTGGACCTTGACTGCACAACTTAATAGTTTTGTGACTTTGTGGAAGTTATTCAATGGCTCTGTGTCTCATTTCAATATCAATAAAATAGGTATCAATTCACAGGGCTGCCAGTAATGATAAAATCACTTAGAACAGTGCATGGTACACTATAATTATCTTGGGGTTAGGCTCATTTAAAAATTCTTGGTTTCTGTATCACTTGCTTTCTTATTACAGGGACAAAATACCCAAGCAGAAGCAGCTTATGGAAGGAAAGGTGTTATTTTTGCTTACAGTTTTGAGGGCAAGTTTCTATCATGGCAGGGAAAGCATGGCAGGTGCAGACAACAGGTATCAAGTTGTCACATCAGCAGGGAGAAAGCAGAAAAGCTAAAGATCACCAGCATGGACAGACTATAACACCCCAAGCTCTGTTCCCAGTGACATGCTTTTTCCAACAAAGTTCCACCTCCACAAGGCTCCACAAACTTTGCAAATACATCAACCAACTGAATATCAAATACTCAAACATGAGTCTATGAAGGACATTTTACATTCAAATCATCATAGTTCTATACATATCTGGTTTCCTCTTGACTATTGAGTGTTTATCTGGTCTTTCTGGTGCTTGATTCCCAGATTTCCCATCAAAAATTCCCAATGCTTGTGGCTTTCTTACATCAGGAGTTACATATGGATTTTCACCATATCTCTGGTGAATACACCTTTCTCTAGACTTTAACTTGGGGGTTTTTATTTCTAATTTCAATCATCCTATCTTTAGAGAAGGCTTTCCTAGCCCCCCAGCCCAGAGTGACATACCCTTGCTTTAAGCATCTCCATAGACATATATTTGTCATTTATAGTACTGAGAATATTTAGCTATATAGTTATATAACTGTTTAATAAATATGTACCCAATTAAAATGTAGTCTCCTTTGAAGAAAAGTTCAAAGTTAATCTTGTTTATCATCGTATCAAAAACTATAGAGTCTGACCTAGAGTAGTTATATAAGAAATACATGTTAACTAAATGAATAAATAAATTTTAGAGATGAGAAGTCTGATGCTCAACACAAGAGAACATGATTTTCCCAAGATACACCATTATAAATGACAGAACTATGGGCTGGAGAAATGGCTCAGCAGTTAAAGCCACTTGCTTGTAAAATCTGATGGCCTGGGCCTGAGATGTATTCCCAATGCTCATGTAAAGCTAAAGCCAGATACAAAAACTATTGCAAGCATCTGGCATTCTCTCCCTCTCCTTCTTCTGTCCTTCTCTTTCTGCTTGTAAATAAACAAAAAATATTTTAAAAAAATTAATGACAGACTAGAAGGAGAATTCATTTCTTCCATCTCAGAAGTTCTTTGTAAGTTCTAGGTATTAAATCTTCAGTTATATAAATCATACTGAGAATCATGTAATTACTACTGTTACAGAATGAAAAGTAAAAGTACACACCAGAAAGAATAGGACAATATAACAAAGTCTGGGGATATTGGACCTCACTGCAGAACTGATATTTCAGACATAAATTATGAATTAAAATGGGCAAGGAAAAGAAGAGAGAGGGAAAAGGAATTGTGTACACAGTGATTCAATGAGGAAATCAACCTGGTGAATGGGAAGGGCAAAAGGGGAAAATGGCTCAAGGGAAAGAGGTAGAGTGGGATTACAGAGGCACACCAAGGGAAGAATTTATTTCTTTAACTAACAGATGGGAAAGCCATTAAGATGTTTTAAGTAGAGATTAACCCACTAACTTGACTTTGAAATAAGACAATATTTACTGAATTATAAGAGACTTGGGATCATGGTGACATTCACTGAGAAAGAACTATAAGTAGGGAGACCAAGAACATAACTAAACTAAGTGTACAAGCTCTCAACAGTGACGGTTATTATTGATTTTTTTTTTTGTTTTTTTCGAGGTAGGGTCTCGCTCTAGTCCAGGCTGACCTGGAATTCAGTCTCAGGGTGGCCCTGAACTCATGGCAATCCTTCTACCTCTGCCTCCCGGGTGCTGGGATTAAAGGCATGCGCCACCACGCCCGGCTCTATTATCAATTTTTATTTGAGGGTGTTGGTAAATTTTATGGATTTCAATGGATTTTGGACCAATATGCTATTTCTACAAGTCCTCCAGGATTTGGTATGCAACAGGGTGATTTTCCCTTCTCTCCTATAGTCTCCTCTCCTCTTCTCTCCTCTTCCTCCCTTCCTTTCTTAAAGAAATTCTGAGAAGGGGTCTCATGAAACCTGCCTAGCTTTTAACCGGCTGTGTAGTAGAGGTTGTTGTTTAACTACTGTTCTTGTTTCTACCTTCAAAGTGCAGAGATTAAAGGCATATGCCTTAATGGTCATTATTTGGAAAGGGAATTTAAGAGATAAAAAGAAGGTACTTGGGATAACAGGAAACGGGCACACGAGAAAGAAATCTATTTTTCAATTGTACTTTTCTAATCAATACAAGAAATTTCAGATAATAGGTTCAAAGCCAACTATAAAAGCCAGCAGTTATATGAGGTATAATGTTAAATAAGAAAATTAAGTCTAGATTATTAGCTTTCATTTGCCTTCTGAATAGAACTTTGGATTTGTATAGACAGTGTGAACATTTTTCTCACAAAGTAAGTAAGGGTAGAGTAAGCAATAAACTAACAAGTATAGCTAGAGTTTTGATCTTACAGAAGGTACCTTGTTTTATTGTATACATTGAGGTTTTATTAATCTCTTTACCTTATACCATAATCTGTCATATTCACTTTTCAACTAGCTAAAAAAGAATGCTTATTATAATGATTATTCAGCAATACTGATCATGTTACCATTTGAATTGTGCTGAACTAGCCCTGCCTGTATGAGTATGTGAGGAGCTTACTAAGTCTTTGCACTGTGCCTAGATCATGCTTGTTCCCTAGAGAAGCAAGGGAAGCTAAAACCACACATCAGGATAAGCAACATGGTGGCAATAAGAATTCCTGTAATCTTTATCCTCATTGCTATGGAAAAGAAGCCCCAGAGCACCTGAGGTTGAGAGAAACATGTTTATTATAAGGCAGGTCTATTTTAGCAGTTTTGACCCATGAATTGATAAGTCTTTAATGGGATCTTATAAGAATATATCTACAGTGTGAAAGCACAGGCAAATAAAATGTAAGACATCAAGATTGTTTTGGTCACATGGGGTTCTGGCTATTATATAAAAGTTACAGCAATACTTTCTTGATCTCATCTATATCTGCTTTCCATGACTTCAGCACAGTTACCATCGGAAAGCATCATATAAAGACAGATATGTCAGCAAACTGCAAGGGACTTTTTAAAGAAAGAAAAAGTAAACTATTTTAACTGACATGTTTGACATATACTTTATTTACACTAGGGTTGTGATATATTTTATTTATACTTTTATTGTGTTTATTAAACAGTAACTTAATAATAATATTCCTCTTCACTTTTTTATATTTCAACATGTCTTCTATACAACTTCGAGTATTTTGTGATTTTTGTCTGCCCTAACATATAATAAAATCAGCAAAGGATATAGAATGTTAATACATATGAACAGCATTTATATCTATTACTCACTATATTAAACAATTCTCATTCAAGTTAGCTTCAAATTTTTCACTTTTTGACACTGGGTGAGAATAAGACATTTTGATTACTACCTATAAATATATAAAAATACCCTCCTCCCACTGTCAGTAATTAACAGCACAGGCTTGACAATCAGACTGTGGGAAAAGGGCCCCAACATTTACTAGGTATGAAACCATTGAATATCTCTGTGCCCAAGTTTTCTGCATAAACTTCAAATGCCTACTTGTAAGCTAGAATACAGTAGAAGCTATCTCAATGGTTCAGAGTTTTATTATGTGCACAGGGCTTAGAGCTGTGCCTAGAATAGTGAAAATACCAGGTGTCATCATCCCCATCATTATCAACATTCCAAAACAGAACTATTCGTTTTGCTCATGAAGACTTGAAAAAGGAGTCTATAAAGTACATAATTCTTTGCTTTAAATTGCCTAGACCTCGCCTTTTCAGAAGCATTGCTTTTCTTATTTTTCATGGTTCTCAGGTTTTCATTCTTTTCTTTCTTCTTCTTCTTTCTTTCTTTCTTCTTTTTTTTTTTTTGGTTTTTCAAGGTAAGGTCTCGCTCTAGTCACTATGTAGTCTCAGGGTGGCCTTGAACTCACAGCAATCCTACCTCTGCCTCCTGAGTGCTGGGATTAAAGGCGTGCACCACCACGCCAGGCCTCAAGGTTTTCTTTTATATAGATACATATAACACAGCAAAATATTCCATGATGGACACATGATACAATCATAATTTCAGAATCTTGTGATTAAGAAAACATGGAAGCAGAGGGATTTAGGACTCCTTGTAGCAAGTCCACTGCACCTCTTGGGTCTGAGGCTTATTGGTTAGGAATCCCTTTTTTAATCAATCATTTATCTATTTCAATTGTGTTATTTGAAAAACCCATGAGCTTGGCTCCTTAGGCATCTCTTACCTCACCCATCACTGCTATGGGTGTTTCTCCTGTTGCCTGAGCAACACGATGCTCCACCAGGTAGAACATGTACTCGTCATAGAGCAGCCGGATCAGGTGGAAGGAGCCAAAGCTAGCAGCACTCCGTAAGGTTAAGTCCCGGATGACCATTGAGCTATTCCAAGAGAAAAGGCACAGATGATGCCAGTGTTAGTGACAAAGACCAGGATTCAACATGTTTTTCCTCTTAAGAGAGGTTATATTCATAGCCTTTGTGGGAATATAGGCTTTTACAGCACAAAACCTACCATGGAACAATTTCACTGTTGAAAGAAGTTTGCTCAGTGCATTTCAATGGTGGGTGGGGAAGAGGTCATCCTCACTAAGACGTGATTCTTACTAGAGCTAGCATAAGACGTGATTCTTACTAGAGCTAGCAGGGTCTTCAAAGAGAAAGACTATTTTATTATCATAGGCATATCTGCCCTCCCATTATAGTCATGAAGGGATCAGAATTGAATAAACCCAACTGTGGAAAGGCTGAAAACTCACCCCCCAGTGTGAGAAAAACAATTCAAAGTGAATATCTCATTGATGGTAATTGATATTCTGTCAACTCCAAGTGACAAAGACTCTTAGAATATACTTTGAGGAAAAACACACATTTGTACTAGACAAAGAAAAATTTAAATTAAAGCAATATTAGTAGCAGTGATACAAGCTATCTATCAACCAGAGGAAACATTAATTAAATAAATTATGGCTGAATTACATATGAGATTAAATAGTTAAATGATAAAAATGTATATGTGGACATATGTTTACTATAATACAGTAATTTAAGGAATCAGAATACATGAGCCAGTTTACATATGCACTTTCTATTCAGGTGAAATCCCATTTGTTAGGCCAAGGAGATGGCTCAGTGGCTAAAAGTACTTGTTTGCAAAGCCTGCAGTCTGGGGATGCACAAAAGTGGGGCATGCATCTGGAGTTTGCAGTGGCAAGAGGCTCTGGCACACCTATATTCCCCTCTCTCTTATTGCCACTATCTCTGCTTGCAAATGATTTTTTAAAAAGAAAATATCCTACCCCTAAATAACTGGGAAATTAGATGTTATACTTTATTAAAATAGAATTAGTCACTTTAAAAATAAATGTCCTTTTATACAATTCATTTTAAAATATTTGTATAACTGCATACACAGATAATTACTACCTGATTAAAAAAATTCCACCAAGCCTGGACTAGAGTGAGACCCTACCTTGAGAGACCAAAAAAAAAAAAAATCCATCAAAACGTCAAGATGTGACTAAATATTAAATAACAGGGGAATCAGAGAATGTTAAAATAATGTATAACATACACACGATGAAATATGTTGTGCAACTTAAAAATTAATATAGCCCTTTCCTTATCTCTACTTTCACTTTTGGTGGATTACAATAATCCGTGTTCAATTTTAGAGTTAAAATATTAGATGGAACATTGCAGAAATAAGCTATTCATAAGTTTAAAATTATATACTATTCTGAGCAGCCATGAGTTTGATTTTGTCCTTCCAGAAATACAAATCATCACTTTGTCTCCTATATGTATATTTTATACAATACCCACCTTATAGTCATTTGGTAGCTATATCGGTTATCAGATTAACTGTCACAGCATTACACTGCCTATAACCCAGTATCTTATCATTTTGCTGTTACAGTTCTTTGGTTTTCTTTCCATTTCATATTCCTAGGCAAATGTGGCATCTCACATCATCATAGGAAGGGGAACTACAAGTACAACAGGATTGGAGGACAGGTGAGAGAGAGGGGGAGAGAGAAAAGCTAAAGAGAACACTCACAAAAGTTTCCCTAGATTATAAATGTTCATTACTATTTTTAATCTTTGTATTTCAATTACAATTATCTTAGTATTAAGTTATGTATGTATAAAGAAAACAATATATATATACATATAGATTCATATGTGTATATGCATATAACTGTAAGATTTGGAAATAACCTTGGTTTTAGTCATATGCTTGGGACCTTGGAAAACATAGTTTGGATAATGGGGTACTTACTACTGCATGTTTCCGAACATATTTAATGACATGAAATGCTTAGCATATTGTTTAATAAGAAATGTTCAGAGAAAAATATAGGTGACAATCTTCAGTAAACAACTGGATCCAAATTTTACTTAACATTAAAAGAAAGTATTTTGACAGTGATTTTCCTGGGGTAGTAAAATTATGAGCCATTTAGTTTATTCTCTATCTGCTTTTTGTATTTTCCATATCTCAAATACTTCATATTAATTTCATTATAAAATTGTGACTTTCATTATAGAACAGCAATTCTTAGTCATTTAAATATCAACAGACTTTTTAGGGATAAATATACAGACCCAAAATGAAGTCTTCGTGTAATGTAGAGAACATGAGGCAGCGCTGTGTTTAACGATTTCACAGCCTGGCCAGGAGGTCCATGTGGTTGGAGAACAGTGAATAAGAAGAACATGACAGGTCCGTGAGGGCCTAGCAGCTGGACAGTGTGGGTGTGGGGGCCAGGAAAATGACTCTGGATTTTATCCCATTGATTTTGGAAGTTAGTAACCATATTGTTTCAACATAATGTGTACAGGCACAAAATTATAGATATTTTAAAATATGACTTTAATAATTCATAGTTATATTTTTAAATGCTAATATGTATGCCATGAAATGATAGTTATGTTTAGAAAAATATTATCACTGCTATGCCTACTTCATCCTCTCTGTTTTCATATGCCAATATTAAATGGCACAGGTAACAGATCAGTTAGAAATGTATTGTCTTATTCTGACTTCAGTTAAGATATGCTTGAATATTAACTTCACCAAATTTCATGCTGATAAGTTATCACAAGACAATCCTTTGAAAATCAAAGTAGTGGACATTAGTTATCTAATAATAGGTGAAGAATATTTCTGAATATTTATCCTTATAATTTATGGTAGAGATATTGCAACATATGCCCAACAGATGAACCTCACCTAAGCTCTGCATATTTGAGGTTGAGTCACCCTTTTCCAAAGAAGATGAGGACGTTATAGCTGTGACCTGAGTATATGAATGCTCTTTGAACACTGCTATGGCTGATTCAGAAAGAACAGTAGTTACTACAAGATTCATATATTGTTTACTTTCAGACAAACTAGAACCCTTGTGCCCATTTCAAGTTATGGTGTCAGCTATGAATTTTGCTCTTTTCTAGTAGAATCAGATAAATTAAATTTTGCTTTATGAAAGTCATCACTTCTTTCGAAGCTTGTGTCGATCTTTAGCTAATAATATAACACACATCCTCAAAAGTTTCATCTTTCCTCTACTCCCCTTAAGTTTATCATTATTACTCAATTTATCCCTTTACTTATTATAAAAAACCTATTTTGTTCAATTTATTTTTTATGCTCAATAAATGACTTTTAGATCATATACCAAAATTTACCCAGAACACGCAACACATATACATTTAAAATGGCATAGAATGAGAATACACACAACTAACACATAAACAAGATTTAAAAGATTATATAAAATATTTTAAAGATTATATAAAAAGATTATAAAAGGTAATTTAAAAGATTATATAAAAAGTAAAGATTTAAAAGATTATATAAAACATATATATAGAGTGCTTTCTTTTCATTGTTCATTAATATATATTTATTTTTAGCTATATATAAAGTTCTGATGCTTTTTATTCATATTGTAAACATTAGGCCATCACCTAGATCATGCTATCTTTATTTGACAGTTTCATATGTATATAGAGTGTGTCTGGGTCATATTCAGCCCCATTATCTTCTCTTTTCCCTCCCCCACTCTTACTAATCAACTAGTTCTCTACTTTGATGCCTGTCTCTCTGTGTCTCTCTCTTTCTCCCTCTCTCTGACAAAATGAGTTTAATAAGAGTTGCATTTACTTTTAAATTATTTTTGTGTGGTGCTGGGAATCTAACTCAGGGTCTTGTGCATACTAGGCAAATACGGTCCCAATGAACTACATCCTCAGCCTGGCATGCCCAGATGACCTACATGGTTGCCTTAGGCATGCTCGTCTGTTATCCAGAAAACACACAGCAGCCAAGAAATGGCACATATAGAATTTCCTTTTCTACTGAAGAAAGGATATGATATTTTTCTCCTTTCCTGAGAGTTAATAATAGCTACTAAAAGTCAGTGTAGACAAGAAAAGATCCCCATTTGGAGCAGAGTGTCTGTAGTGAGCAGGATTCCATACCAATGCTAAATGTCTTTGTAGGTAAATCCATACACACAATTTTAGAACTCTCATGATTAAGTATCTGATTTGAGAACATGAAGGATCTATATATGTGGCTGCCAAAATTATAATACACTGAAATTTTATAAATTTTTAGAATTTGTAATACTAAAATATTTTAAATGACTCTAATTCTGCTTCTCTGGTAGCTTGTGAATGTATTACTCAGTTTTCATTACTCAGTATATTCTTATACCTCAGCAGAAACCAGTTCAGATACTGATTTTGCCAACCAGAAGGAGGTATACATCTGTCTGAATGCTCCTTTTCACTGTGGCCCAGAATGGTACATCTTCAAGCCTTTTTGAAATGAAAATTATAATCATAACAGTATCTAATAATAATGAGTCATTACCCTGATCTCAGGGAGGGCAGGCAGGTTATGATCTACTGATTTAGTATATCTGCAGAGAACAAAGCATACAAGTAAATAATTTTTTTTTCTCCTCTCAGGATACTTGCAACAGATCTCTGTGGAGACAAAGAAAGCTCCAAGGGTATATTCCTAAAACAATATCATGTAAGTATGAGAAAAACCCCACAGGATGAAGTAAGGATAAGCTCGCAACTAACTTGATGGAAGGCAAGAGGAAGAAAAATCAAGTGTCTTGATTTGCTGATGGAGAGATTGGATAGTCTCTTTGGTCATGCAAATCTTAGAAGAGCCAGTTAGGATGACTTCTGTTGTATCTATTGATCATTGCACACACAAACCATTTATGATATATTCTGTGAAATTTTTTGATAAAAATATTGATTTTGGAGAAAATATCTATGAAATCTTCTTAGTGAATGTTCCCCAAATTAGAATTTTTAATTCTACCATAATTTACTACCATTACTGTATCTTCTTAGAGAATTTTGTAACAGTGATTTCCAAGGCTTTCCCATACATTGAGGAAAAACTCAAATATCTTCTCATCACGTCTTTTAATACTAACACCCAGATCCAAACCTAGAATTGTCTTCACTGAAGCAGACATGGTTCAAGAGTCAGGTATCTCTATAATATGGTGCCTCACAAATCTCATGAGCTAATGATAATAAATACACACAAAGAAAAACTATGGAATTGCACCACTACAAAAAAAAAAAAAAAAGAAAATACAGCAAAGAACTAGCAGGCTTTCTTTCAATCAATTTGATCAGAATGCTATCTTCAGGACTAAAGTATAATTTAACTCTTAATTAAAAATATATAGTGGATTTGTGCTTCTGCTAAGAAATAAGAATTGGGTCAAATTTAGTTGTGTAAAAAAGGACTCATAATAAAAATTCAAACAGGGCTGGGAAAATGGTTAAGTGCACATTTTGTGACATGCATGAGGGCCCAAGGGGACCTGAGCCCCCAGAATTTGAATCTGTAGAACCCACTAAGCAGCTGGGTGTGGCCATTCACACTCTGGGATCAATAAGCAATTCCAGCTTACTGAAGCAGGACATGTGACTTTTTGCTCTGGCTATGGCTGTAGCAGAGTTCATTTCAATAAATCTCCTGGTTCACTTCCATGTATTGTCATCCCTGAGATGGCACAAAAGCTAAACTCTTTCGTTTCTTTGGTTTGAAAAGGATGAATCTACACACATTTTCAGAATATGAAGAAAATTTAGGGGAAATTATAATACCTGTAGAAAGACCATTTTAGCAGAAACTGCCTGGCAGCTTTGGGGAAACTGGGTCTTCCTTCATAGGGCTTCAGGGCTTGCATCATCACGTTGTCCAGCCATGCAGCCCACTGCTCCAGCGTGCTCTGCTGCTGAAGGGTCATCTTGAAGTCTGTTTCTAGTCTCTGAACCATGTTGTCATCACACTGGCACACCCAGGAAGCCTGCTCCTGGGACAGGTCACAGACAGCGTATCAAAGAAAAAGTTCAATTCAGCAGCTTTTCATTGACTGACAGCATAGACCAGTTGCCTGGAGGGGCAGGGGTATTTGAATGAAATCTTCAAAGAACTCAATCATTCAAGAACATATCAAGTACCTGTCAGGATTAAGCAAACCACCTTCACCAACTTTAGTCTTTCTCTTTGTTCATCATGGTACATGAAAAAGTGATGTATATGTAAATATAACTTGGTATTCCTAAATGAGCTAAGCCATGCCAGGGACTAGAAGGACTGCTTCAGGCACATGTCTGAACCTGTAGTTTGTCGCTCTTTCATGCTATTCTTTTCATACTGGTTTCAAAGGTTCTCCCTACCTCCAACAAGTAAAACTGTAATCAGTTCGGGAAGATTTAGAGTAAGTTAGAAGGATAAATAGATTCTTTTTTTTTTTTTTTTTTGTTTTTCAAGGTAGGGTCTTGCTCTAGTCCAGGCTGACCTGGAATTCACTATGTAGTCTCAGGGTGGCCTTGAACTCACGACAATCCTCCTACCTCTGTCTCCCGAGTGCTGAGATTAAAGTTCGTGCGCCACCACGCCCAGCTGGATAAATAGATTCAATTGGCCAAAAGTGATCCCTCAAGATTTAAACCAAAACAAGCACTGACTGGAACTAGCTGGAAGCATATGCTGTGTGAGTTGATGGTTTGGGGACAGAAATCTCAGGGGCTATCAGTGCAAAACTACAAATGCAAATTAATTCACAAACCTCAAAACAACAACAAAACCTCTATTGAGAAAATGTAGATTTGCTACCTGCTAAGAAATTTGATTGCTGCAATTTCCTTCTGGTTCTGGCTGGGAAGTTTCATGTTTTGTAACAGTGATGAAAATAGAAACTTTTAAAGTTACTTTATAGTGGCTACATAAGTTATATGATGCTGCTATACTGTACTGTAAGCTTAAAAAAACACCATTTTTAAAGGTCGAAATGTAATTATTTGGTAAAATAATAGTTGATTGAAAATCAAAAGATAGATTTTGACCAAATACACAAGGGGCCCAAGGGGACGGACCTGAGACCATCAAAATTTGAGCAATTTCAAGCAATTAATTTGGCCAATGTGGGCCTCATTCTCCTAAGAATAAATGAAATCTAACCAGAATCTTTAAGCTGGAGTCATTATACCCTTGTAGTTTTTTCAAGATGAGCTTCTTTGAGAAGGTGTCTGCAAAAGTACTAAACTTCTATGAATAAAACACTGAAAATAGGCTGTATTTTTCTGAAGATAGCATCTATAATGTATATTTTATATACTCATAAAGGACAAGTTCATTCAAACTGCCAACTTCAACTGAATAAATCTCTAATCCCATACTTCTTATTCTAGCATCTTTCTTAGACTTTATCTAGTCCAGGATCATTTCAAACTAAAGGCATTACAAATGAAAAATGGCCTAAATTCAGTTCATTTTATTTTTCCTGGGAAACATAGTTTCTTCCTTAACCCATCCACCATTCACTATTCTTCTAAATATCACTTTTAAATGGTTTAAATGCACTAAAATGTTACTACAGGAAAAAAAATTAATAAGGAGTAAAGACCAAAATATCACAAATACTCAAAAGGCAGACTTAGTGGCTCATGCCTACAATCTCGGCCTATAAGTTTGAGGCCACCCTGGGTGGTCTACAGAGTGAATTCCAGGCCAGCCTGTGCTAGAGAGACCTTGCCTCAAAAAAACAAAGAATAGGGCTGGAGAGATAGCTCAGTGGTTAAGGTGCTTGCCTGTAAAACCTAAGTTTGATTCTCCAGTGCCCATGTAAAGCCAGATGTGCAAAGTGGCGCATGAATCTGGAGTTCGTTTGCAGAGGCTTAAGGTCCTGGTATGCCTATTCTCTCTGTCTTTCTCTGCTTACAAATATATAAAAATATTGAAAAAACAAAAGAAAGAATAGTTAAGCTGGCAACAGTGACTGAAAGTTACTTCAAGCCCTTTACCTACATATTATATAGGCAAATATGTAATATTTTATTATATTATATGTATATTGTATCACTTAAACATTTATTTATATTTTATAGTTATTCTTATATATTTAAATAATTAAAATAAAAAGGATTATATAACAGATTTTATTTGGTATTCTGTTTGACTTAATAATATACTGTTAAGTTGCTCCCAGAGTCCATAAGAAGAGCCAATGAAGAATTTTAAGCATCATGATAGTTTTAATCCATTTACTAATATCTAAGTATTTTTTCACTGTGTTAAAAAAACACAACAGAACATTCACTATCTAACCACTTCTCTGTACACTGCTCAGCAGTGTGACTTATATGCATCTTGCTGGGCACCAGATTTAGAACTTTTTCATTTTGTAAATAGAACATGCTACACTCACTGCAGGGGATGCTGTTTTAATTTTTTTTTATAATGGGAAGAAGAATTTACCAGCATCCATGCAGGAATTTTATTTACCATAAACTCAAACTCACTATGTGAAAATTAGTAGTTCCCAAGATCAGAAGATAATCTAAAAAATTTAGAGACCTCAGATCACAACTTAATAAATCTGAATTTTAATCTATATTATACTTCATTTTACTGCTCTTCAGATGAATATATAGTAACAGTGGATTATACTGTAAATATTTCTTTATGAAAGGAATTCAGAAACTTCAGTTTTATTTGAAAAAGCTGAAAATGAACATTTAAAAATGCTCTTAACTTACATTAAAAACTATATCCAAGATAGTAAGTAGTGAGAACTTCAAAATCAGGCTGCTTTTTAAATATAGAAACCCAAGTGTATTCAATGATTATGTTAGCATATTAGCTCATCCAGGCCTACTTAACCTATAATGCAGATGAAGAACTATCAATTTATACACTGTAATAGGGAAAAATACAATTGTAACACTATCACATGAGAAAAAATGTAATAGAAAAATTGTCTTGAATAAATAAGGAAAAGATTTAATTAGAGGAGAACAAAGTAATGAAAAGAGATTTATAGACATCCTGAAAGGGATAAGCATATGCTCTCTTCTGAGGTGATAATATTGATACTGACATGTGATTTTACTGTTTCAATTTCCTTATTACAAGAGTTTTACCCTTTTATTTGTCAGTATTATTGAGGTTAATCTCAGAAGAGCCAGGGGCAACATCCATATGAATAGGAAAAGATGTCAAAGGTGGAATGGAAAACAGGGAACCCTGGGGAAACCCCATAAAGCTTGTGACAGGAAAGATCCATGGAAGTTAAATATGATGTAAGCCACTTAGAGTACTGATGAAAATAAACAGAGAAGTAAAATGTAGGATGAAGAAAGGCTCACCATATGTTAATGCCCCTCTGGAGATAGGTGGGTAGTTTTGGAGAGCACATGTTTAGTACATTTACTTATATATTTTCAGATCTAATGACTGTCATGGTATACCCAGAGAAACTTGATAGTTGACATGAGAAAGGGTTGTTATAGTATGCTGGTTAGAGGTCAAGTAGTTGACACATACTAGACCATTTATATGCAAAGATATTACAAGGTTCATGATTATAAGCAGGGAAGAAGTCATTTACATACATATTTGATGCAATACCAAAATAAGTAACAGAGGATTGTGGACATACAAAAGCACATTTGAAAACAATGCTAACAGAACATTAAAAAACCTTTCTAGATATCAAATGAATTCATTTTTAAAAATATTTTGTTATTGAGTTGAAATTACATTTGGAAGCTGGAAGTTATCTTTGACTTCAAAGTTGTTTTACTTCACCTTTTCTTAGAGTACTTAAAAAACTTATCTTTTCTTGTACATGCCTTTGTATGATGTGTGTATGTGTGTGAATGCTCATGTGTGTGTGCCCTGGTGAGCATGTGGAGGTGAAAGGACAACTAAGGTGTAAGTCCTAGCTTCCCACCTCACTTAAAGCACGGTCACTCAACCTCGGTGCTGCTTCCTGCCACAGTCATCAGGCTAGGAAATACTCCGGTGTATGTCTCCTTTCTCGCTGTAGGTATGCTAGAACTACAGAATCCCACCACAGGTTCTAGAGATCCTAACTCAGTTACTGATGCTTATGTGGAAAGTGCTTTAATCCATGGAGCTATTTCCCTAGCACCTAAACTACCTTTTTAAAATGAATACTTGAGCATAAATTTAAAGACAATATATACTTTCAATATCCTCAATAAATCAGTTAAGGTTAATCCACTGAAATACATAGAGTAGATGACTTTGTAAGCCCAAGATTGTCCTCATAAGGTTTTGCTTGTATGTGTATGCATATCTCTCTCTGTGTATATATGTGAATGATAGAAGGACAGATAGATGGATAATGTAAATTATAAAAATTATACAATTGTGATGATTTGATCCAGGTGTCCCCCACAAATAAATGTGTTCTGAATGCTTGATCCCCAGCTGATGGCAGTTTGGGTACTGGAACTTGTTGGAGCTGTGTTGTTGTTGGGGGTGGGCTTATGGGGGTTCTAGCCAGCTTCCCCTGCCATCATGGAGTTGCCCTCTAGTCTGTAAGCTGAAATAAACCCATTATTACTCCACAAGCTGCTTTTTGTCAGGTTCTTTGTCAAATTAACAAGAAAGATGATGACAACAATAATGGATATTTTAGTTCAATTTATGAAAGTCACAATGAGCTTGACTAATTTATTGTACCCTTAAGGAGCTAAGATCAATTATATTTTTAATATATATAGATAATAAAACTAGAGCAGATGTGGAGATTAAAATATTTATATGTAGTAATTAATATTTTTCATAAAATATTTTAACAGCTATGTTGAGACACATTAATATATCATGCAATTTAAGATTTAAAATATATAGTTTCTTTTACTATATTCACAGAGGTGTACATCTGTAACCAAAATGAATTTTAGAATGTTTTAGTTTCCCCTAAAAGAAGTCCCATAACTGATTTCTGTTACCTTCTGATTACTCCAACCCCTCAGCCACATTACAACAAATCTTTTTGTCTCTAGATGTATCTATTCAAGTTAATTCATGTAAATGGAAACATATAACCAGCTTCTCTGATTCTGCAGTGTTTCCAAGGCTCATCTACATTGTAGTATGAATCAAGGTTTCATTTTTTAAATTTCCTAATAGTAGTTCATTGTAGATATATGAGTGTCATTAGTATATAGAAATTTTAATTGTTTATACTTATGTCAAAAGTTTTGAGTTTTGGAGCATTTCAGAGTTTAGAATTTTGGATTAGGGATGATCATGTGGTACAGTCTATTCAAATATTCCAAAATCTAAAAAAAAATTCAAGATACTTCCATCTCAAAGCCTTTTATGTAAGGATACAAGTTCTTGTCTGGGCATGTTTCCATTTCTTTTGGATATACAACAAAGGAGTGCAACTGTTCAGTCCTGTGGTAACTCCCTATTGATCTTTTTGAGGAAATGCTAGGCTGTGCTCCAAGTGGTCACACACATTACATTTCCATCAGCAGTGCATGAAGTGCTAATGTCTGCAGGAACCAAAGCTGAGGTTTTATATTTTCTGTTTACATCCATTTTAGTGTGCCTGACATGGAGTCCCCTTTGGTTTGGACTTGCGTTTCCCCGGTGTCTCATGATGCTGAGCATGTTTTCATGTGCTTATTGCCCAATTGTATATTTTCTTCAAAAAATGTCTAATTAGATATTTTTTGCCATTTTAAAATCAGATGGGCTCTTTTTTAATGGACTGTAACAGTTCTTTATATACTCTATATACAACTTACTTTTCAGATAATACATGCTGACTTTCAGGAATTCTTTGAGTTATCCTTTCATTTTCTTGATGTGGTCTTCTTTGAACTCAAAAAGTTTTAAATTTTGGCAATGTTCAAGTTATGCATTTTCCCTTTGTTGTTTATGATTTAGATCAGGAGTGTTATTATTTAGATGGTAAAAATAAGCTTCATTATTTTAGTATCAGAAATAAAATATTTGATAGAATTCTATAATATTCCAAAATTGTTCATTTTAAATATATAGTTCGGGTGGAAAATATTTATTGTTGTTTTTGAGGTAGGGTCTCTAGATCAGGCTGACCTGGACTTCACCTCAGGGTGGTCTCAAAATCACAGTGATCCTCCTACCTCTGCCTCCCAAGTGCTGGGATTAAAGGTGTCCACCACCATGCTCTGCTCAAGTATATAATTTTGTTTTATGGTTAGAACATATCTAATCGGTGGGTGTACTGGGCACGCCTTTAGTCTCAGCACTTGGGAGGCAGAGGTAGGAGGATTGCTGTGATTTCGAGGCTATCCTGAGACTACTAGTGAATTCCAGGTCAGCTTGGGCTCCAGTGAGGCAGTATACTGAATAACAATAACAAAAACAACAACAACAACAAAAATATATATTTTATCATTTGAATTAACAAGTCTTTTCAAATGAACAAATATTTCCTAGATATTTGAAACAAACTTTGAAGTAGTATTCTTAGTTCTTTCAAGGGAGGTTACTAAAAGAATAGCAATATCTCTGCTTGAGATGGTGCAAATTATTAACTATATGAACAATAAGCTATGGTAGGTGTTATACTTGGGAATTTGATGATCCTAACAGAGAAGAATTCAGTATCTTTATTTTTATTGCCTTTTGTTTGTTTGTTTTTCAAAGTAGGGTCTCACAGTAGTCCAGGTTGACCTGGAGCTCACTCTGTAGTCCCAGCCTGGCCTAGAACTCCCGCCAGTCCTCCTGTTTCTGCCTCCTGAGTGCTGGAATTAAAGGCATACACATTTAGTACTTTTCTTTATTTTTTTAATTTTTTTTTTATTTTTCGAGTCAATGCTCTTTATTTTTTTATTTTATTTTTTTTGGTTTTTGTTTTCCAAGGTAGGGTCTCACTCTAGCCCAGGCTGACCTGGAATTCAATATGTAGTCTCATGGTGATCCTCCTACCTCTGCCTCCACAGTGCTGGGATTAAAGGTGTGCACCACCACACCCACCTAATTCCATGCTTTTATTTGCCCCTTCATCCCCGTCTTTCTGGAACCTTCTCCAGGTAATGTCCAAAAGTATTGCGAAGGAGCGTCCTGCCAAGGATGGACAGTGACAGCTCTGGATTCACATTTTAAAGACTTCACAGATCAAGTAAGGAAGGAGAGCTCTTTCATCTTCCGACTCCTGAAAATATTCTCTGCAAGAAACATTTCAGAGAAGGATAGGAGTTTCCTCAGGATGTGGGTGTGTATAAGGAATGTGGTCTGAAGGCCACACTGAAAGTCTCCTCCCCCCTTCATGGTCATGGTCATGGGGACTCCTGGGGAGAGTGCCACACCAAGCTTCTCAGTGGACCCTGAGAGAATAGCAACCATTTGACGCCCCACACAGCCGTAGCTTTCCCAGTTTGGATATAGGTTACTTTTCTTATTTATATCTTGTTCTAATATATATATATATATGGTAGTTTACAACACAGCAACTTTAAATAAACTTCCAAAAAGAAAAGTAAAGACAGAAGAAATTCTGTCAACTTTTCTTTTTGGAAGTTTATTTAAAGTACTTTTCTTTAAAAGATAGCTTTGCCCTGTGTGGTGGTGCATGCCTTTAATCTCAACACTCGGGAGGGTACATAGAAATAGGAGGATCACTGTGAGTTTGAGGCCAGCCTAAGACTACCGAGTGACATCCAGGTCAGCCTGGGCTAGAATGAGACCTTATCTCTGAAAAAGCAAATAAGAACAAATAAAGATAGGTTTTGTAAGAAGGCAGCATACCTGGACATTGGCAAAGTCCACTCGGTTGAGGTCGTTGAGCATCTGGTTGATCTGGGAAGTGTTCTGAAGCACTGCGCGAGCTGCCTGGGCCAGGTGATTGAGCGACGTGTAACGTCGCAGTGTCTGGGCAAAGGCACTTACAGCGGCAACCTGTGGAAACCCAAGAACCAGGGACTGATGGCTTTTCTTCTCAAAAAAGAAATGCAATCTTTAATTGACCAAATCTGAATACATTCTGCTTGACATCTACTTCAAATTCATTTAGCAAGAATTTATTTGTATATTAAATAGCTTTTATATTTGTTAAAGAATTACTTCCTTTTGATTAGGGGAGATGACTCAACTCCCACATTTTTTGACATCTGAGTACAGCATTAATTAAATTAGTCTTGCAAGTAACTATTCAAATACAGGAAGAAATAATTATTTTTTAGATAAGTATAAAAATGTTGGCTTTCATTTTTCCCCATTCTTTCAGGATAATCAAAAACTAGGCAAACAAGTCTTTTTATTTAGAAAATCAAACTATGCCTCTCTGTATTTCTTAATTGGATAAGAATATTTTCAGAACAATATAATTCAGATTCACTGATTTTTTTTAGGTGAAATGAGATTTCATAGCTTTTACTAGTTAATAAATTTATCAGAGGCAAACAAGTAGAACACTTTCAGAATAAAATTTCTTTACATGAGCTATCTAATAAATCCCAATTTCCTCCTCAAAAGTGAATATAAAGAGATGTGCTGGAAGAGTGGGGAGATACAGGAAAAATATACATGTGGCATATAAACAGAAAGAAGGAAAATAGAAGGAGAAGAGAACTTGGAAGAAGAGAGAAGGGAAGGAAGAAAAAAGAGGGAATGGAAATCAACAAAAATAAATTGTATTTGAAAATGCAATAAATAACAACAACATAAAAGTCTCCTTTCCATCCATCTGCATCACTGTGCAGAAAGGGTCACTAGACAGAAAGACAATTCAGGTCTATAAGGAATGTTGGGAGGAGCCCACATAACTTCAAACAAGAGTCTTAAACACTTTTCCATTTTATATTGTGTTTTATATTCTAGGTACCAGGTTAAGTGTCTTGCATATATTACACTGTTTAAATAGAATAACCATCTCCACATGCCATGATTTAAAGAGGTTGAGTAGCTTGCTCAAGGTTTCACAGAAACGAATTTAAATGTTAATATTCAAACCCAGCCATTTTGATCCTTATTGCCAGCTGCTGTGAAGCTGTTGTCTCTCTCAAGGTAAACTCTTCATTGACTGAGTGCTCAGTTGAAAAACAACTGCAAAACATCAGTGACAGCAGAAGAGCAAAAGATACCCGCTGCCAAGGTACATCGTACCCATCCAGGCTGGAGGCAGCTAGGTGGCCAGGGCCACAGGAGCTGCTTAGACATTCACTTCGAAGAAACTGGGAGGTGTTTTCAGGTATATGAATGTGCTGATTTCTAAGTTTGCAGGATTCTTCTATCATAATCAAAATCAAACAGCACCTTTTTATTTTTACTTTTGTGGTGGTGGGAGAGAATTCAGCACATGTTACCACTGAATGTCATCCCTATTCCTTGGATTTTTGACAGGGTCTCTCTATGTGGCTCAGACTCTCCTTTATTTACTATGGAGTCTAGGCTTTTCTCAAACTCCTGATCCACTGTTTCACCTCTGGAGTGCTGGGGCTGGTGGCATGTATTACAGGTATGTATCATCAAACCATACTGTAGCATCTCCTTTTCTGCTTCCCTCTGTGCAGTACTCCAGAGAGAAGTTTCTGTGATGACAAAAATATTCCACACATGTGCAGCAGAATAATGGTAGCCACTAGCCACATTTGAGAATTTTTAATATAGCCAGTGTGACTATGAGAATACATTTTTTTTTATTTCACTTGACTTTGATTTCAGATTCATTCAGACATGTCTAGCACTCTGGGCTGGTAGCATGACTCTTGAGTTGATCAATGAAATGCTGTTTTCTATATGTTTTAGAGACAGAAAGTTTTATGGTGAACCCTAAGACATCTTAGAAGGAACTAGGAACTACCTGCAGTTCCAATGATCCTTGTCAACTAAAAGAACATACATAAATCAGCTTTACCTCCAATATGAAGAACAAGATGTACTGTGGGAGACTAATAGTGTATATAGCCACTGACCAAAAGCTACAAATGTGATTTTTGATATCAAAATTTAGACACACTAAAGTCTCAGTCTAATCTTGTCATGGAGATATGTTCTTAGTTTAACTAAAAGTAACATGGTCAGGAAGAAATCATGTACAGTTCATATTTTAAACTATGTAGAGTATCTCTGAATTAGAACATTGATATCTCTAGCTGTGTATAAAATTCTACACTACTGACATACTGATTAATTATGAAATAATTGTTAACTTGAAGAGATGGCTTACTGAGCACAAAAGAAAAATCAAAGATATTGATTGTATACCTTGGTTTGTATCATTCTCTGTGGAATATTGTTCATGGCATTGGAAAGCCAACCTTCAAGGCTTTTTGCAAAATTTCGAATGGCTTGGGTCAAGGCACCTAAATGATAAAGAATAAAGGCAGAATGATAAATATACCAAAAACCATATTAATCTTTATGCTGGTATAAGGGAAATGTGAACATAACATCTGATATAGCACAGAACAGAATACATATCGTCCTCAGTGATAAAACTTTAATATTATTTCCTAGCTTTTTACAGCATCTAAGATTTATAGTTTGGGCTTTTTTTTTTTTTTGAAGTTACTCTGTTTCCAGATACTTATCACACCTGTTGGGAAATGAAAGCGTTCAAACATTTGTTGCTTATGGTAACATATACCAGTTGTGAATATACTTTTGGGATTTTTAAAAATCATGGACACAACATTCTTCATTAACAGTTTTGTATTCAAAAGCTAAAAACTTTTTCTTCATAAATTCTCCATTTTGATTGATCTCAAGCTTATAACCCTATTTTCACATCTTTAGTTAAAAAGAAGTATAGCTTTCTTTTTCTCTATGCAACTACAGTTTATAAGCTAGAATACTGACCTCTCTCTCTTGTTGAATACAGAGTAAAAATAAGAATTGTCTGAATGAAAATGTTGAATTCCTACTTCCACTTCACATGGTAGGTAGAACTAAAAAGAATCAGTGTGATGCTGTCCTAGAGACCAGTGTTTCTGAAATTCTTCACATACATGTAAAAGCCCAAATAGGGATACATGATTCAGGATACTCTGGTGGTCATAAAATGATTAGGAACATCTTCACTTATCACTGGTAACTATTTGCTATATAGGGTCTGTTTACTGAATTTGCTCAAGAAGTCATTCAGTCAATGGTATTATGCTTCCTTTGTGCCTATGGCTCCACTCTGTGGGGAGTAGTTTTAAATATTTAATAAATGTTTGAAGCACCCATAACATAAAATTATTCTTTGTAGGTTCCCTACAATGTGGTATATGAAAATATGTAATCTACTATAAGAAACAAGAAATAATTTTTTGGCTAATTTTTCCCAAGACTATAATGTTAATGACAGGATTAAATTCTTTGTTTTTTCTTTCTGTGCTCAAGTGAGTCTGATACATTTATTAGTTTTGCAAAAAAGGTTTTAGAAACAATTTAGGTAACTAAAATTATTTGCAAAAAGATATAAATTTCATTATCCCAGTATTTATTAGTTGTTTTTATAACAACCAATTAAAAATTTTAAAGTTGTTTATTTGAGGTAGGGTCTTGCTCTAGCCCAGGCTGTCCTGGAATTCATCTCAAGGTGGCCTTGAACTCAAGGCAATCCTCCTACCTCTGCCTCCCAAGTGCTGGGATTAAAGACGTGCGCCACCACGCCTGGCTAATTTAATTTTTAAAAACTGGTCAAATGACAGAAAGGATTGACTAAATGTTGATTAGAAGTGCAGACTCTTTATCATGCTGAATCAGAAAAAGAAAAAAGAAAGAAAATTATCTTTCTGTTGTGTTATGCACTAGAACCATGGAGTGCAGGCATGGATGGAAATGAGAAGGAGTGGAAAAAAATAAGAACCGTTCTTGTAAATAGGAAAAATTAAGTTCAAGGCTGAATTTGGAAATCTGCATTATCTATTTTTCCTAAATTTAAATTTATTTTTTTAGTTTTTTTTTCTTTTTTAGGTAGGATCTCATTCTGGCTCAGGCTGACCTGGAACTCATTCTGTAGCCCCAGGCTGGCCTCAAACTCATAACGATCCTCCTACCTTGGCCTCCCAAACACCAGTATTAAAGCATGTGCCTCCTTCCCTGGCATATTTTTCCTACAATTAATTTATAACAAATAATTATTTAATTTTAAAGGACTCCAAAACCTTTTATGTGTTCTACTTTGGAAAATACTTTATATCCTTCTTTTACCATGACAAACTTGATAGAAAGAAGATTATGAAATTAAAAATATGTTCTGTATAGTAATGTCATTACTTTTGTACCTTAATTATAGTCACAATTGTCCATTTAAGTGTTACCAGTTGAGTTATTATACAGTAATTCACACTTAATGTGTTTTTTTCATTTTCAGATAAATGTATTTTGGAACATAGGAGCTTAAAGCTGACTTTAAATTAGTATGATGTGCAGATTTTTTTTTTTTTTTTTTTTTTTTTACTAAATAAAGGAATCCCATCTGGCCAGAAAATGGTAGAGTGAAGTACTATTAGTTAGGGAAATAGAATTTTAAAAAATAATATTTACTTTCCTCTCTCTGTAGTGCAGATTGGCTCTGACAGCTTCTAACAATTCATAAAGATGGGTTGGAATTGCAAATCTATTATAAAATGGACTTGCCTTAATCTTCACAAGATTAATATTAAAATGCAAACAACCAGGTGATAGCTACTTAAATTGTATCTTAAGCTTTATTTTATGAGCCTCACTGTAGAATGATAATTTAATTTTCAAATTTTTCTTACAAGGTGGTGAGTTAATGCATCTGGTACTTTCAGAAAAGTAAAACTATTCAGTTCTTTTTTTGTTTGAATGTAGAGACAAATTACTTGACAGAATAAGAGATTTTCAAATCAAAATTTTCAAAAGTTGAAGAGCAAGTTATTACATACTTAAAATCTTAAGGCTTAAGAACATGAAAATTGTTTTGTAATTTAGGTTAGGGATCTGTTAAGTTCACAAGTGTTATGATGCTAATAAAGAACCAAAAACATTTCAGAAGTGTTTACTAAATACTGATGTTGATTATCTGCCTCCAAACAGCAGTCCCTGACATGTATCTCATGACAGAAACTATATGTCAGCAGCCAGATGTCATAGGCTAATGAGCTAACCTATGCATCTTCTTGAAAGCATCTCTAGAGATTATCATTCATATAACAAGAGTAAGAAGAAAAATCAAATTTCGGAACATAAACTAGTGGATAATTTACACAATTAAAATTATCCATGATAACGTCACTGTCCATCAATTTTAGGTTTGGAAGCTTGGTGCAGATAGAATGGAGCACATTAGCAATTTATAAAGTTTTGTTATTTACAATGTCAGTGGGATTTCTTTTGTTTTTACTTCTACCATATATTTATGTGTGATGTGTGTGGTGATATACATTATATATCAATGTGCCTAAGCACATTGGTAGTAGAGCAAATATGAAAGAATTTATACCTTCCATTGTTGTCTATTATATTTAGAAAAGAGTCTAAACATATAAATGTTAACAACTTTCTCTTTTCTTCCATGAAACCTATTTACATATTTTTTCTAGGATGATATAACAGAAATCATCTGTAAAAAGTGTAAAGTATATAGTTGCCAATTTTACAAGCTAAAAGATGGCTTTTACTTTAATAATGTCAGTATAAAATAGAAATAGTTCCATTTCTTTTGAAACTTCATACAAAGGTAGACATAAAATAGTTGCGACTGCTTCTAACAGTATCTGCATTAGCATTTATATTTATACCTGTAGGAAATAGCTTTGTGACGAGGTAGCTTACAAATCACTTAAAAAAATAACCTGAGAGATCTCTAGATTCTCAACTGCTTTACAGTGGGCATATAGTGCTTTTGTAGTTATATAGATTTTTCTCTTCAAATGTCGGCTAGGCATTACTGTTAATGGCAACTAAATATGTAGTTCTTAAGATGATATAGGCAAAAAGTAAATGCTTTCATAAAGAATTCAACTATATTGGAAACCAAGATAAATTCCTTTCAAACCAAAAGCAGCCATGAAAAGGGCTGGCCTGCAATTTAAGATTTGAATAATTTTGGCTATTTGAAGGGGATCTTATCTTTATGTAGAATAACTTTTTTCATGGCTGCTGACCAGAGAGTGGTTTTACAATTAATTTATTGAGATTATTATATCTATAGGCTGGATTTTTTTTAAATCAAAAAGAAATAGAAAATAGGTCATTTCCCCACTTCTCTATAGTTTTGCTTTAGGCTGCTTCCATGCAATAGCCCATGTGGCAGCTTGTTTTATATTTGAAAATTTAAATGAAATTAGGATTATTCCTGATTGCAAAATCAATTCCCAACACTTCCTAGGTGGTATGTATGAGAACAAAAGCATCCGTAGTTTTCTAGATTTAACTTACTAGGAATGGGTCTAAGGACGTCGGGGATGAGAATCTCCACCAAAGCCTGGTACATCCCATGGTCACAGTTACACATCCATTTCAGGATAGACTCATGTTTGCACAGAGTTATCAGCTTTGCTTTCGGAAGTCGACTTTCTATTTCACTCAGATTGCTGGTGTGAATAAATGTTGCAAATGAATAGATGGCAAATGAGGATAAAAAAGAAAATGGACTTTAAAAAAGTTTATCAAATATTACTGAGTTTAGAACTATACCACCATTGCACTGGGTGTCATTTGGCTGGATATATGTGTGTGTATATATCTATATATATATGCATATATATAGATATATACATAAACACACCCCCAGAGCTGCCTATCACAGTAATATGGTTTGAAGGTCTGAAAGCCAGATAGGATAGTAATTCCATGAGGATGAAATAGCTGCATTGTAGTCCCCCAAGTCAATAAAAATGAAACCTCAAGAACAGTTTGTGGTTTATTTCTAGAATGCTCAAAGCGTCAGCCTAGAGACACTTAGTGTGATCAGGTCAGGTTCACAACTGGTATACATATCTTTAGCTTATTAGCTGTGACATCTACTTAGCCATGAAAATGAATTAGAAAAGCATATTGATTCTGACCTTGATTCAGTAATGGTAGTGCCGTCATTTGGAGTAGAGGGAGAATAGCGCCAGAATGTTTGCCACAATTTTTCTATCAAGCTAAATTGAAGATTCACAACAACATCCAATATTGCCTAAAAACAAAAACAAAAACAAAAAAACAAAAAAAAAAATTCAAACCATTATACTTCCTTACTTCCCTTGGTTCTCTTACTTTAAGCTGCTCTCTAAAAGGCATCTCCATTTCCTCTATGATATAAAGCATTCCATATGTACTTTACCCCTTCTTTTCACAAGTATTGTCCTATCTGAGGCCCAAAATAGCCACATGTGACTTCCAAGTCCTAGAAACTTGGCCACCCCAAAATGGTATGCACTACACATACTACAGACACATGGTGTATTCATGACTTTGAGCCATGCTTGGTGGTATAGTCCTTTAATCCCAGCATTCTGGAGGCCAAGATAAGAGGGTTACTATGACTTCATGCACAGCTTAAGCTACACTGAGACCCTGCCTCAAAAAATAACAAAAAGACAATAACTAATAATATATGTATATGAATATATATTTTACTAATAATATTATGTATATGTTGAAATCATAGTATATTGTACTTCAAAGACATGGTAAAATAATTTAATAATTGTTCTTATCACTTATGAATTGCTAACATCACTACATTTCAATGACTCAGTAACAAAAAAGAATAAAAATTAAATAGTAATAATTTGCAGATAGTGTTTCTTATTTAAATGAAAACATATTACATTTTAAAGACTTAGAAAAACATAAAATAATGTTTATGTTGTTTCCATAGTATAATATACTGTATTCATATTGACTAGATAAAATATAATTAAAATCAATTGAATTTTGTTCTTATTGCTTACAAATGAATATAGCAAACATTATCTTAGAGACTTAGACAATAGAACAAAAATGAATAATTATTAAATGAGTTAATAATGTGATTTAGTTACTTCCATTTTCAGTATAACAAGCTGTATTTCCAAACTAGAAAACATTTTAAACTAATTCATGTAGAATTTATATGTAGTATTTCTTTGATAACAAGTAACATTTCAAAACTAAAGATGAAAAAGAATGACAAAGTAGTAATTTTATATTTTTCATTTTGCTTATATTTCAAATTTATAAAAATCTTTAAAAATGTTAATGTAATTAACCATCATTTATATTGCTTCCATGTAAAGTTGTTATATTACAATATTTTGATATTTTGTGTTAAGTGTATTATTAAAATATAAGAAATAGTGGTATTATCTCACAATATTACTTATAGGGATGGATGAAAGAGCCTAATAGAACAAGAATATAATATATAACACTTTTATATGGCTAAAATCTCATTAAGTAATAAGTGAACAACTTGATGAATGGAAGTAGATGTTTCAAAGAGACTGGCTAGAAGATAAACTGGAAAAAAATTACTCTCAAGAGATTAAATAGGATAACTTGTTTTCCTTCTATAAGGACAGCATTTCCTGACCTTATTTTTACCTCACTTTTCTCCTCTATTTTCATGTTTTTCCTTCTCTCCCTTTCCATTTGTTTTCTTTCTTTTTAAAAATATTTCTGGAAAGTGCTCTGAGAACAGTTGGAGAATAACAATTGCCAATAGATTAATTAAACAGGAGATGCAGCCAGGTTAAAAAAAAAAATCAACCAGCTGAGCAAGACGTATACCCTTGTGCAATAATGGCACACAGGTAACCAACTGCTCATAGATTCGACATGAGACCCACTCAGTGGGGATAAACTCATATTTGGATCTGGGAACTAATCCCAATTCTATAGAACAGGAAGTTAATAGGCTCAAGGGAGAATCTCCACAGTTCTCTTACTAAGAAGAAGAGATATAACCATCAGAGTATCTTTTTAATGACTAGGTTTATCCTTTTTTTATTCAAACTCACTTTTGGATAATATGTTCTATTTTACAGATGGAGAATAAGGGGCAGAACAAGGACACATCAATATACCAGGAAGAGAGAGAGTGGACTATCCACCAGGAGATGGGTCACCTCCACCTCATGTGCCCCAGTGGGCCCAGAAGTCACTACAGAGGAAGCAGGATACTGTTCTAATGGCTAGACTGAAAACCAATTCCAGGAAAATGGCAACAGACACTGGTCACCCTAACCTCATAAAAACAGAGATCCAGAGTATACAGAGAAACCAATACTAAATCAGATCTCTATCTTCCCCACCAAGGGTCTTGGAGCATAGCAGAAGAGGGAGGGAAAGATAAGAGCCTCTGAGTGGGTAGCCTGAGACACCATGTCTCCTCCATCCCTGCCGAGACTGAATGAAGCCTTTTGGTCCCGACAATGAATATCAATAATCCCACCAAAGACTCTCAGCAGAACTGGGGAGGGGAGAGGGGGGTCTATGTGTGTAAAAATATCAATAAATTTTTAAAAATTAAATAAAATATTTCATTTATTCATTTAATTAAGAAAGAGAGAAGAGAAGGTAGAGAGAAGAGAGGTATGTCAAGCCCTTGAGCCACTGCAAATGAACTACATACACATGTACTACCTTGTGCACTTGGCTTTACATGGGTACTAGGGAATTGAACTTGGATTCTTAGGCTTTGCAGGCAAGTGCCTTAACCAGTGACCCAGATCTCCAGCCCTCCATTTTCTTTCTTAATTATTTGCCTACTGCTTCCTTCTGCCTCTATGGTTGTTCACAACTGTGGTTTGAATGTAAAATGCCCCATCCCTTACAGGCTCATATGTTTGAACACCTAGTCATCAGCTGCTGTGGAGAAAGGTTACAGATCCTATTGGAGATGGATCTTTGGTGGAGGACGTGGGTTACTGGGAGAAGATGCCCAAAATGACCAACTCTGCTCCCACTCCTGACTGCCATGCCTTTACCATGATAGGCCCTACTCTCCAGAATTGTAAACTAAAATACTTTACTTGCCTAAATTGCTACTGATCAGGTAACACTCCACATAACAGGCCACGAAGGGTACATACAACACTCAGATTCAGTTCACATTAGTCCCCTTTGGACAAGGTGGCCAGTGGCCAGTGGCCATCCAAACCTAACAACGGAGTTCGGCTGTGTTAACTCTGCTAAGGCTGCCTGAGTGTCCCCAGCCAGGATGTGCAGAACCTGGAGTTAGTAATTCTGCAGAGATCAGTGTCTCTGGGTAGAAAAGGGAAACAGCACATGGTTAAGGTACTGCCATTCGTCATCAGAGAATCCACTGTTATCTCTGTACACTCTAGAGAGCAATTTAAATTACTCTGTTTTCGAACTGGGTGATCCTTACTTTGTTTCCACTTAATTTTAGCACCTAGAATCATTTTCAGGTGCCTTTTCTTTTTGTTTTGGTGATGATGTTGAAACCCTACCACTTTACCTTTTAACTTTTAATGATCTTTAATTTCATCTTGTCATTGCAATTAATCTGTAAGATAACCTTCAAATAAAAGCAGAAATGAAACCAAAGTCCATTTGTTTAACAGTATATTCTGAGTGCTAACAGGCAGAAGTGTAGTTAGTGTAAGTTAGTGTGATGTGTTTCATATTACCAGTAACTGAGAACTAAGAATGATGAGCCCCATCAAGGTCTACTAAATTCACATAAGGCAGAAAGCATTTGTGCCCTCTGTGTAGACGTGGCCTAAAGTGTGGTGTAGAGAATAACTGATATTAAACATACTCTAAGACTAATTCAACATTAAGCATCTGTTTGGAAGACCAGTCAAACAATTACTGGGAAATGTTGTAAATAGATAGTAAAAGTGGAATAATGTAACTATAGCCATCCTCATCCACATTCCAAAATACAAATGGCAAACTGAAAAGAAAAAGAATACAGAGATTCCTTATCCTACACAAAGCCTTCTTCAGAAGCAAATGCTTTCTTAATTATAACTTAAGCATATTCCATGAGAGAGCACTAAAGTGTAAAACAACTGTTAATACTTTCCTTACCTCTATCTATGTGACTGGTGTAAGAACCTATGAATATTTTTTAAAGACAAAAAATTGCAGCAATTTTCATAGAGTATTATAACTGCTCATTAAATAACAAGACTAGCGGTACATTTGTTTGAATAGTTTTGTTTTTATAGACTGGGTCTAGCTGTGCTAATGTCGGGCTTGAACTCAGGATCCTCCCTCTGCAGTCTCTTGAGTACTTACAGGTGTGTGTCACCGTGTCTGGCTAAAACTTGTGATAAAATTTTTAAATAAAAATTATTATAATTTTAGAGAGAATAATCAGTCTTTAAAAATAAATTATAAGAAATGTGAAACAAATTAGGAAAGCAAAGAATTTTAGTGCACCTTAAATTCAGTATTCTTTAAATTATTCTCAACTCTTGAAAAAGTCATTAACAGCCTCATTTGAGGCAGTTATATAGTGAATAAAACATGTCATTTGTCCATCTACTTTCAAATATGTTCAGTGTAAATATATAGAAATTAAAATTATTCATACCATACTAGCTTATAAAAGATAAGCACAGAATTGGATGTGTGGTGCAGTAAGCTTCACATTGTTGGACAAACACCCAACCAAAAGCATCTTATAGAAAAAGTATTTATTTCAGCATTACAAATTCTCAGTGAACACCATCAATGGAGGAAGAAGCTGGCTCATGTCCATAGATCTAAGCAGAGAGACAACATCAAATAGCCAGAGCTCCAAACTTGCTCTCCACAAAACTCAGGGCTGGACTCAGTGACATACCTCTTCTCCAATAGGGCTCTGCCCACTGGAGACTCAGGATTCAGGACTGAGTCTATGGGGACACACATTTATACCACTATGAGAGTCAATCAAGCTTTATTTCAAAAGTTTTGAAGTTTGATAGGAACAAGTATATTGAATTTTTCATTTCAGTATATGCCACTCTGCCTCATGAACGATGGCACGGACACTGATAACTTTGAAACCAGTGAGATTCCTTTAATGAAGAGTAATTTACCACATGGATTAATTACTATATATGTTTTTGTTTCTTTATATAAAATGTATTCATTCATGACAATTGGCAAGTTTATGAAAACTTTAAAATCCAAAGTATTTTAAATTTATGAAAACTTAAAAATCCAAAGTATTTTAATCTTATTGGAGTTTGTTGCTTAGAAAACTCTTGCTATAAAGTCTTTAATAATGTAAAAAAGTTATGTTTTAACTTATATTCTGAGTGACTTTTAAAAATCAGAATTATATTTGTATAAGCTGGTTTATTTATAGCATGGTTGATCATACAAAAGAGTGCAAAATTGTTTAGAGAATCCTTATATAATTTTCTACCGAATATGATGATAGACATAGAAAGAAAACTTTTATGTGTACAGATGATCTAGAAATCCTCCAGTATTAAAGAAAACATAGTAGACAAAAAAATGACCAAGTGGCTTTCTTCATGCTAAGAAATGTTGGGATCTGGTAGGACATATTACAGAACCTATCTAGCATGTGTATGTTGTTAATAACTTACTATCCTTGAAAAGCAGTAAAATTCAATGAAGTCCTTATTCCTGGAGTGGGAAAAAAAATCTGTGGATGTCAGAAACTGAAACTTCTTCCTATATTCTGCATTGTCAACAGTCAGGAGGACTTCCCTAGAAATCCAAAGGCAATCATTGACTTTTAGGCAGATCACAAATACCTCTGGAATAAAGATACTTAAATTAAAAAATCCTCTTCAAAAAGAGAATTTAGGAATAATTGTACAATCCATTATCCCCTTTGTACCAATAGAGTAGCAGGTGTATTAATATACTAGCATGAAGAAAGCTCATCTCCTAGGCTAATTTATCAATTCTGATGTGAGGAGAGAGATGGAGTAGGGAGTAAAAGCATCAAGGGTGCCTAAAATAACCACAACAAATAAAACTAGTATCAATGATCCCTGGAATGTACACCAGAAGTGATTTATTAAACATAGACATGTTTAATAGAAATATACATTCAAGAGAGTAAAAAAGGGTTCATTGAAAAACCAAGTCTGTTTTGCCCCCCCCCCCCCCCGTTTCCTTTATACTGACAACCATTATTGACGTTTTCTTATTCTTCATTCTGGAAAGATGTTATACACATTCTTTTTCACTCAACTGATAACATGCTACACGTTTCTGACATCTTGATTTTTTCCTTTAAAATTAAATCCATTTTAATGCATTTAGTTTTTAGTTCTCTGGCTATGTAGTGATCCAGCCAATAGATTATGTCAGATTTTATCCACTTTCCTTTAAATACTCAAGTGCTTGCCAGTCTTTTGTATTAAGAGGAAAAATAAACAAATTCCTGTACAGCTGACTCATCACTCCTCTGTAAATATTTCCTGAGCACAAATATCTAGGCATGGAATTACTGCATTAAGATTCAGATTAGGATCTGCTAAAGAAACAGAATGATATGTACTCTCCCTTTCCTGTATTCCTCACCTTACCACTCTGAAACAAGAAAGAAAAAAATGAATTTATTTATGTTCAAAGAAGGTTGAAAAGAATTAGTGCTAACTTCATCTGTCCTCCAGGGGAAAATAATTATTTTGTTTTAACAAGTCATCTGGCAAACTTAGTAAGTGTTCATGCTATGTTTGAAAAATCTTACCTCACAGTGCTCTCGATAAAGACTCTGCAGTGACTTGATATCCTCAAAGGTAGTACCATCTGGCAGAGAAGAGATTTCAACTTCTCCAAACTCTGGAAGTGCTCGAGATGCATCTGTTACCATGACAACACAACAGAAAAAAGCTATTGTGGATGGTGTCAATTACAGATTAATGAGGGAAAATTTCAGAAGACTAAAAAGGAAAGAAAATTCAGAGATCAGAGGGCTAAAGAGCAAAGATTTTTTTTCAAATTAATATTATTCATGCACAACTTGGTAAGTATTGGCACAAAACATAATAATAGAGGGAATATGTTTATGAAATTGACAGAGTATTTCTAGCAACTAAACTGGGAATTGGATAGGCCCTTAGTAAAAGAAAAATATCTTGAGCTTGCTAGTATCAATTTTATTTTTTATTTGGGCTATTTAATCACATAAACATAAACAGCCTTAAATTCATTTTGTTCATACCTTCTGCATAATCATAAGCAAAGAGCCTGCCTTATCAAAAATTCTAAAGCAAATGAGGAAACAAAATGTGGAACCATATTTATTTCTAGATTCTAGGAGATACAAAATATGCTCTTATTTTTACTATTATAATTGAAACAATATCACAAAAAATAAATTGTTAAGAATTCATCTGAGGACTTTATACATGTTTTAAACTTTAGTAACTATTCCAACCTGATAGTCTACTTTAGTTATCTTTGTTGGCAAGTACACACATACACAAACACACATGAACACACTCTGAAAGCTTCTATTCATCTTGACCTAGTGTCTGGACTATGCACACTCATCTCGAGAAACACTGTCAATTAAATTGCCACATTTGCCTCATTGGCAATGGAAAAATATTCAAATGACCATATTCTACTTCCTAGCCCTGTAAATAACAAGAAAAATGTACATCTATCTATACAATTATAAAAGCAAAAAGCACTCGATCGATTTAAAGGGATAACTTAAAAGTCTGTATTTTTTTAAAAAAATCTGAGACTATGAAGTTGCAACTTTGTATATAGGAAATGAATATTTTTTGGACTTGGAAGTTATTACTGAAGCAAGCAAAACGTTTTGATCATAAAGGCAAATTAATATAAACTCTCAAAACCAATTTCTTAGCAACAGGCTTTTACTTCTTATGCATTCAAGATTCTACATAGTTGAAGACTTAAAAATAAGCTCTTGAGCATGAGTAGAGATTAAACTATCATATCATCTGCATAGTTTCAGAACCAAAAATAATTTATTTAGATGACATCTATAAAAGACATTGCACTTAAGGACTACTATGGCTTTCTTTAAAATCCAAATAGCAATTAATATGTATTACACCTTAACATACCTAAAAACTGTTGGTGATGTTGACTTTGGGCAATTACAGTTTGTTCAACAGATGTGCCTGTCTGTTGACCACTTCCTGTGAAACCATCTGCAACCCCATCCACTTTCTGCATAGGCTTGTACCTAAAAGTATTAGATTGAGAAAAACAAACAAACAAATAAACCAAATTATTCCTTGCTTTTTTGTACTCCCAAGGCATTTCACTTTAATCTAGCTTCTTTAATATCACATGATAGTTGCTGGATTTTTTTTTCTGGTCAATCTCATAAAACTAGATTCAGACATCTTTGCAATTATGAAAGGAAAAAGGGAAGGGCAGTAAGAAAGAAACTCATTGAGAAAATTAATACATTTACATAAGATAATTATGGATTAGTTTTTTTTGGACAGCAGCAGTAACAATGTCTAGGATTATATTTTTAGTATATATTTTGAAAGTAATATTTTGTGGCCAGTATAACAAGGTAACATTTTTAAATAGATTGGAAATTTAATATGAACTAAGATGAAGGAGATTGTTGGTACCTAAGAAATGTTGACTATCAATGTCTTTTAATTAAATAATATATGTAAAATGTGAGCACTCCACAGATCACATCCTATTGCTTTCCTATCTTCTGAAACCTCTTATGCATCTAAATGCATTCATCTCTTTTGACTCACACCCTCATCTGCAAAGACAAAGTTGTTAGGTATCAGAATAGAACAAAATACCCGTAGTAAACCATCTTATAAACCTACCTTATCTAATAGAAAACAAACTAGGTTGGAGGAGCACAGTGGTGGAAAGCTTGCTTAGCAAATCTGAGGCCCTGGGTCCAACCCCCAGCACTGGTTGGGGAAATTACACTCGCAACAAAAAGTCAAATCAAAATCAGTAAAATTTGTTTTGTCTTTAAATCATAGTTTACAACCTTATGTACCTTCCATGCTGCTAAGATAGAGAAAAGTGTGCTTCAGCATCACAAAACTGAATTCTTGAGTGAGAACTATCACATACACCTCCAGCAACAACTAGTCAGACAGGCCTCCTAGGACAAACCAACATGAAGTAAGTAAGCAGCAGCTACAATTCTTCTTTTTGCTCAGATTGCACTGAGCCACTGGTAAATTACCCATACACAGGTAAATAACCTTCCGCCCATTGTCATTCAAGCATTCCTAATTAAACTCAGTAGGTCACTAAAACAGGACCTCCAAGTGGTAGGGGGATTAGCTGGGAAGAAGGGGTGCATTAGGAGTGTGAGAGGAACAAGAAAGTAATAGGGGTGGAATGTGACCAAAATACATTATATGCATAGATTAAATTGCCCAAAATAAATGGATTAAAATTAAAAAAGGAAAATAGAAAATAAAATCTATCAGCACTACAAACATTACCTTTATAGTATTTGTCTTCCCATTTTCACCCTATTTCCAGTTGCATTTATAAACAAGATAACTTTATGTTCTCCCCACCCAGAAATTTTACCATTATGCTAAAACCATAATTGAAATGCATCATTAATTATGCAGTTATTATGAATGTCAATGTCCTTAGTATATAAACTGAACATACATACTCACAGATGCCTGCACTCTGACATCAGACACAGATGAATAGACCTGGTAGAAATCACGTAAACAATTCTCAGTTTGCCTAGAGAAATGATAGACTCACAGTTAAGGGACCTGGCCTTGTATTGTGGGGGGGAGATCATGCATTTCCAGTTGTACGTAGGATAGTTACATCATTTTAATTGGAAATGTGATCTTGTTACTATCTTCAATTAGAAATTAAGTACAATGTAAGGAGATACATTTTGATGTCAAGATGACAAGGGGTAGACTTGTGATGGTTAAGTTTTGTTGTCAACTTGACCTGTTTAGTCATCCACAGTAAACTTCCTCCAGAGTGAGCCCTTCCTCCAGAGTGGGCGGCCCTTTCAGTAGAGGGCAGGATGTAAAGAAGCTCAAGGGGAAGAAAATTTATCCATTCCTCCCTCCTAGCTGTGTTTGCTGGTGTGTGTGTGTGTGTGTGTGTGTGTGTGTGTGTGTGTGTGTGTTTGTGTGTGTGTGGTGTTGGTGATGGCTTCTCTCTCTCTCTCTCTCTGTTTGGATCTCTGAAAAGGGTACAGTGTCTTTAACTATTATGAAACTTCCCTTGGATCTGTATCTTCAATAAATCCCTTCCTCCCAGAACTGTGTATAGCTTGGAGGTTCATCCCAATGGTGTGTGGCTGACTACAAAAGGTATTCACATCACAGACAATGTAAATTATATCTTAAAATATACAATTAATCAGTTAATGTACGATTACATGTAATAATAATGACATTGAACTATAAAAACAAATTAGAAGCAAACTATATTATGTGGGACATGGAAAGTGTATCAAAACTGGCTTATAGGGTGAAAAGGAGATGAACTGGTATAACCTGGAAAAATTGTGCAGGTCAGTATTTAGA
>PVHP010000233.1:81564-177095 GCA_004024765.1 Zapus hudsonius
TTTTTTTTTTAAAATAAAGAATTACATATTATAATACTCCAAGTGACCAATGGTCCAATGCTTAGAAGAAATTCCTAAATTTAGAAACATTGGACTGAGAATATCTAGGTGTTCATTCTATTAATTACTATCTAAGGAAAAAGATCTCTCTATCTCAGTCATTTGAGTTTCCTTAGAAAGGGGGGGAGTTTAACAAGAAATCAAATTAATCACATTAAACATAGGCTAAACAAATATTTGTGGTTGCTGCTTCTCCCTAGAAGAAATGGTTATGGAAAATTTCTTAGATATTGACATGTAATAAAGTTTCAAAAACACTAAGGATTCCATAAAATTAAAACCTAGCCTTACCTCAGGTCTATGCAACAGACTTTTTGAGAATGGGCACAGAGTTAGTATTATCCATTCTGACATGGTTCCTACATGGCTTTCAGGACCCTATTTCACAGGAACTCTCCTTCCAACATATATCTTTTTATCACAATGCTAAAGATATATATCGATCAACATTAAACCATGGATCATTTTTTCAATAAATAAATGATTAATTTTTCAATTTTCTCAGGAACTATACTTGAAATATAGAATGCCTTTAAATGCACAGGCAACTAAATGTTTAAGATAACATTTTCATGTTATTAACTAATCTTAACATATTAAATCAATTTATCATTTATTAAGCATTTACCATGGGCAGGAAAATGACTGTAAAGGCATCATTTTTAAAAGGTGAAGTATAAATAGAATATTTTAAAATATTTTATTGATTTAACATGTTATTTGTACCTTTTATCATAATTCTGATAGAATTTCTAATACCCTTTTAGTATTGAAGCATGACTTCAGGTTTTATTACTCTCTATCTTCTTCATAAAACAATCACTACATTAAATTGTACGCAGGGAAGATTTTATTGAAGAAATACCACCACCACCACCACCATCACCACGACACACCTCAAACAAATCTCTATGTTGAATCATTTCAAAATCCTAAACTCTTCTATGTTTAAGACCAATGTTCTCCTTGTACCTCTGTTTATTTTACAAATTATTATTAGGTTAAGCTTTCCTATCATAAGTTCTCAGTGCTTCTGGGTTATGCATGTTCATGAGAGACCTGCAACTGCATCAAAGGAAGACACAGTTTGGTTTCAAAATTAGTAAGTGGCATATGATCATTTTAACAGCTTGCAACTCCATGGGCAATCAGAGCCAAAGCTGTTAATGATTAAGAAATGAAAGAAACTCTAATGCTTTAATAGCTGAGTATATGCATGAAACCTGTCACTAACACAAAAAACTTGGAAAATTATTAGGAATCTTCTTCTGTGAGGTTAGCCATTGCTGCTATTTTGGATTTGGACAGCTGTACTCTACTATAAAAGTAATTATTTTCATAATATTCTGACAAGCACAGAAACTGAATCAGCCCCATGGAAGGCAAAGAATGTTATATATGTTCCATTATTTCAATTAATAGTAGCAAGTAAAAAGATTTTCAACACTAAATGAAACATTTGGGAAATTTCTATCAACGTAGTTGAAAAGTAGCCATTTAAACAAGAACTATATAGTCAAATTGTCATCACTGTATTTACAATTCCTGAAAGTACAAAACTGATTTACATGAACAAATAAAATGTCTGACAATCATGCTAAGAACTTAAATCTTTTTCTCATATCTTGTAATTCTCTTTGGCAGTTATCCCCCCAAAAGTCTCTAAATTACTTGATTTCTGAAATGAACCAAGTGATGTAAACAAGAGTGAATCTGAAAAAAAGTGAATGTGAAGAGATTGTTCTTTCAGGGCAGGTAGTAAACCTCTGCTGTCACTAAATATGTCTGCAAGTCATTCAGTGACTTCTAACAACAGCTTTCCTAATTAAAGACAGCTTTCCATGCCTTCTTGTGGTGAATACTCAAGAGCATTTGTCTACTGTGTACCTCGATATTTTACAGGTAGGCAAGAAGAAGAAATCATTCAATTCACATGGGGGAGCTGTAGGCTAAAATGAAAATGAATGATGTAAATTACTTATTTTTTAAATAAATCTAAGTGTTCTCCTAGGCACTGAGGATGTAATTAAAGAGACAGGAATGATTTTCTGAATTTATGAAATTCTTTAGTGAGCTCCTTTTATTATAGATGACTTACATATTTAATGTGCTTGAGCTTTTTTCATCTACACCTGACCCTTTCTATTACATAGATTTCCAAAGAGATATGTCTCCCCACATTCTTTACTTAGAGACTGATAATGAAGTTCAGCTCAACATCAGGATATCAAGTTTCTGAGGGTTTATTTGTAAAAAAATTGAATTTGAGATTTTAGCATAATGCAAAAAAAGTGGGCCTAACTTCCTTATCAGTAAATTACAACATAATTACTAAATAAGAAAGTACATTAAAAAGCATTCATTAGAGAACATTTTAAAGTTGAATAAGTACTTATTAGAGCACTAAGTTTCGAATGCTCTCCTTTATTATCAAACTTTGTATGTATCACTATGATTCCATAACTACTGCGGTGGGATTCTCTATGATCCTCTTGACTTCAATGGAAAATATGTTTATTAAATCAGGAAGTAGTGCAGTGGCATAATGAACATTAAATACTTCAGGAATCATTGTCAGGAATTCTTACTTGTGTCCAAGAGAAAAATGCACAGGTACTAGAGTGTCTTCTCACTAAGGACCCCTGACATACATAGCTGCCTCAGAGCAAATAATCTTCAATGTTTAGAACTGTAATGGCCCCAAGGAAAGTGTGAGCTGGGAAAGGAATGTTGAGGTATTAACATTAATTCAAGTTGGTGACCATTATCTTGAAGACACAGAGAGACAAATCACAGTAGCCTCATTTCCAGGCTGAATTATCCTTCAAAATTGTAGAACATTCCTAAAGATTTTTTGGTAGTATGTAGAGTCTAACAATATCATAATGAGAAAAAAAACCTGAATTTTTCCAGTAATAAAAGATTGTATTAATTTTTCTATATGAACTAAAAATAATCTATGAAGTAGTTTATTCATTTCCATTTTGAAGATGAAGAAACTAAGGATTAGTGAGATTAAGCATACTTCCTATAAAAGTAAGCAAACAGGCTGTGCTCAAATCCTTATCTTCTCATTCTAAACACAGGTTTCTTTCTTTAATATCTTTCTTTGCTCCTTGGGAAAATGCTCACATTTGAAGCAAAAGTTGTCTTGCTATATTACCCATTTTGCCTACTGGACCTCTTGTTTCTTCCTCCACATTGCCTCAAATGTTCATTCTTTCACAGAATTTATCTCATGTCAAAAGATTATTTAAATGACTAACTGGCACATTTCCTCATAAAATTAAAGCATACTTTTTGAAACGATTTTCCCCTTGCATATATATTTTTGAGAGTATCTTAACTCTATAGCATAGCCTGTACTGGAATTTGTGGTAGGCTGTACTACAATCTGCAGTAGGTTCTCCTGCCACAGCCTCCCAAGTTCCAGAATTTCCTTCAGGCATGAGCCATAATTCTTATTGAAAGTACATGTTTCTGCTTGGGCTGTTTTCCATCTTTGAGAACTGAGTTCTTATTAGAATAAAGGCAAGAGAGCCAGGCTCTTTTCCAGGCTTCTGTCTGAACATGGATAAGCTTTATATATTTCATTTTCTTATGAGAGATACTTGGAGTAAATAATCTCTTCTGTCTAGTTCACATATTCTGCTATCCCGTGATTTCTTTTAGATATTCACTGCTGACAGTTACATGAACTTATTGAGAAATGATAAATGCCTGTGAGCATTTGGAGAAAGGCTACTGGGATCAAATATGGTCAAATACATTGTAGAAACTGCTTGGGTCCACTGCACAGCTCTTACTGCAAGGATTTGGGAGAATTGCTAAAACATGTTTTATGTACTTCTTTGAAGCATTGAAAATATACTGCAGCAAACATTTGTACATAGTTTGTAAACCTAAAAATGACTAATCTCCTTTGACTGCTATTCTATCTATTAATTTATGTGTTGTCTAAATTAGTGTAATTGATTTAGTCTATAAGAAATTTCCCTAAAAACTGAGGATAGTATTATTTTAATGCAAAATTTATTGTCATATACTATCAAAAGAAGGTATTTTTCTATTTTTTATTACTTATAGAGTCATGTTATAGAAGCGGTTATTCCATTGGGCCACCCTAGATTCTAATCATCAGAGTCATAGGAGAACGGTTGTGCCTGGGCACATCTGCTCCTTTCACTGAATGCCCATAGATGTCTAAAAGTACACAGAAGACCATGCCTACTCATACTCCCTTTTGCCAGCAGTCACATCCCATGATTGTCCATCAATCAAGTAGGTGCTAGTCTATTCTTTTATTTGAGGTAAATGGTTTGACAATAAATTAGTCTTCTCAAGCATGTGATGAAACTTGCTCTGTGACATTTGTTTGTCAACTGGAAGCGCTTCACATTTATTTCCACACTCGGCTCTATTCCATATGGAAGCAGTGCTGGGAGTCTGATTTATATAGAAGTGGAAATTTTCTTTACTATTGTATCAATTTTTCAAACTAAATATCTTAGAAGACCTCAGTCTTACAGATCCATATAAAAGCATTATTATCCCACAACTATTATAGTTCTAATTTCACTGGATGATTTTAAATTTAAAACCCAAAATATTAAGTATCAAAATAATCACTATATTTAAGAACAGAGAAACAAATAAACTATGGAAGCTATGGATGCACAGATGAATTCAGCATCCAATAACTCCCAAGGGATTTATTTGATTTGAATTTGTTTAAATATTAAATATTATACCTGCTATAAAACATTTTAAACATTTCAAATGTTACCCATACATAACACCACAGTCCTTTCTTATATAAATTTTAATTTCAATAAAATCATTTGAATCTGGCATCAATTTTCAATTCCTAAGTCATCAAACAAATGACTCAATAAGTTATCCCCCCTCATTCCACCTCCATTTTCAACATGCTCTTAACTTTACCCTGATATCCAGACTTATGGAGACAAAGTCTTTCTCTCCTATGCAAGTTCTTCTACAAAATCAGGTAACTGTCTTCAGATAAGGCTAAGAAAACAGTGCTTTAGAAGTGTAGCTGAAGCTTCTTGCACATCTCAATGCACAGCAGGTGTGGTTGACAATACTCACATCACAATCACTTATAAAGGCATTTTAAGAGCAATGGTCCATAATGTAGAACTTATAACAGACATCAAAAAAACCTCACTATACAAAAAGGTCCAGTACTTGCTTAGTTCTTTAATATTCTTATTTCATAATAAGGCAAACACCACATGAAAGCAAAATTGGTAGAATTCATGAATATTTTTAAGAATTTTATTTTCTCTTCATAAGCACATTCAAATTATACTTGTTTCTAACCGTGATTATCACTACCTGAGCATTTTCATGGCTCCCTAACCTTTATAGTCCCAGAATCATATTTTACAGGAGATCGTTAAAACTCCCAGTTCTTGTTTACCTAATTCAGACTTTTTATTACATATGTCTCTTATTGTATCCATGTTCATGAAAGCTTACTAGAATTCCTCATCACTTAGAAGCAGTTGGTTTTAGCTAGCTGTTAGGTACATTTTATCAAGCTTTTGTAATTCATTAATTTTTTTATTCCTATCTCAAACCGCTTTCTTTATCTCGCCATTATCTCTATTGTGTGTACTGTTCCTATTAATGGAAGCAGAGATCATACCAAAAAGTAAATGCCATGAATTCTGCTCCTAATAAATGGAAAAAAATTTACTAAAAGAAAAACTTGAAACATTTCATCACAACACATGCACTCTATCATCAATCATAGAAGATACTACTCTATGATTTGTTATTTTATCCAGAGTTCTTTTTAATATGTTTCCCTGGCTATATTAAAAATGAGTAATGAAAAATAAATATTGAGAATCCAAGTTAAAATTACATTACTTGAGATACCTTTATAAAATAGCCAGTCTTGAAATGAGTCTTCCAGCTAGAACACATACACAGGAAATTATGACTGTGTTAAAACCACTTAACAAGAATCCTTACCTCCAGTCTCTTCCCATTAAATATGTCTTGCCCCAAATCAAAAAGTCATCTCTCTAGAAAAAATCAAAGTTTCATTGTTTTGCTTCAAAGCCTTAAAAAGCTTCAAAGCTATGTTCTGCACAAAGAACAGATGTATTACCTTTATGTAGAACTAATCCCTTATGTTCATGACACAAACTGCTACTTACATTGCATTGCAAACTGAGCTACTCAACCATTCCCTCAATTTTCCTTCTGAAATACCAGCTTCATCACATCATGGGCCCTTTACCAAACACATCATAACTTGTTTTCTATGCACTTATGCTGACATTGTCCATTAATGTCACTTAAACATTCCTTTCTCCAGTTTTCTGACTCCTCTTAGTTCCTACAATATCACCTTCCCTATTGAGTTTCTAAATCCTCCTCCTCTCATGGTTTTATCAAGGCAATTCTACATATACCTAGTGTTCTAAGGGGACCATGTTATCTTATGCCTTTTCTTTCATTCGGTGCCTAAAACACTGTGTTTACTAAGTAGATGAAAGACTACTGTGTGATACATTATTTCTACAATAGTACCTTTGAACTAGTGCTGTGGATTCGTATGCATAGGGAAATCTAAACAAGGCAACTAATCATTCAAGACCAATGGAATAGAACCTAGTTAGAAATGTCTTTTATCTTAGTTACTTTCATACCTTCAGTTGAAGAGTACCATTGTAACTATAGGGCACAGATGAGCTATATTTGCAAAGAGGGAGGATTTCTATAAAAATTTACTCTAATTGTGAAACAATTCATTACCAACTGGAAGGCTCTTGGTTTTGCAATAATGTAATGGACCTGTGGCAAACCACTTAACCTTTGTGAGATTCATCTTAAAAATGTGGCTGCTAATGCTTTTATCTGATTCTGAGGACAGATTAAAGAGGGATATTATTTAAAGCTAAGAAATATGATTCTACCTCCCATCCATCCATCAATCTATCCATCCATCCATCCATTCATCTATGCATCCATCCTCTCAACTATCCATGAAATCTCTCACAGGCCTAATATCCACAATTCTGTCGGTGAAAGCTAAATTCAAGGAAAATGTAAGAAGTCCCAGTCATCCTGCAAGAATTCATACTTGGTCAAAACACATGACTTTAAGCATGTACAGAGTAGCAAGCCAGAAAACCCCTGAATACCGAAATAAGTTTCTCCAAGCTGATATTTGCTTGGGTGCACTCCCTATGTTTTGTCTGTAATTTCGTTGTATGAACAGTTTGGGATGGCACACTTAATTTTAAAGGGGCCTAATAAGATGAACCATAAATTATTTTAAAATTTGAAGTCACTGAAATTGTAAATCACATTTAAGCATTACCCACAGTGAAAGCACATCAAGGTAGCAACATGCTTGTGCCTGTATCAGATATAAGGAGACCCAAGCACCTAAGAAGTAGCTCAGTTCTAACACATCAAGGACAGCTGCAGGATCTACCTTTGCTTCTGCTGCATAGGCTGTTGTCTCATAGCCATATACTGCATGTCCTCTTGCAGACGATTAAGAGGGGAATCTGGCTTCACACGGATCCCATAGTAATGGTACTTGGAGTTTCCTCTTGATAAAAGAACAGTAAACATGGAGACACAAAAAGTCAATCACACTGATGTTAACCACATAGGACATTCCTTAACTTCACATGGAAAAATTAGGTAAAAGTACCATATTAAAATTAAGTCCTCATGATTTATCTTTTCTAGATTTTTGTTATATTTTATGGTGAAATTTGAAGAATAAGGATAAGATACTGAAAAATTATATTCTGGCCCTGAATATGTCATCATAAACTTTTGTTTAGATATTAAAACATCTGTGGACTCAAATTAATCTTATTTTCTAGTTTATAATTTAAGTTCAATTTAGAAAGGGCAATTGGTAGGAATAGTTTTTGGCTAGTGAAAATTCATTTACAGTATAAAGGAATGGATTTGTTATAATGCAGCTATACAAACCACACTTTTTTATAGTTTTGTAATCTTGGATAAATTAGTCATTTTCTGTTTTAATTTAGGGCTGATAAAACTATTACTGTGACAATTATTGATAATATAATGAAATTTATTATGTATTATTTTGAAAGGAGATATTTATTATATTGATTTTGAAGCACATTTCATTTGTCTCCGTTTCATCAATTTATGTCAGTTCTCACAAGTCAGAGAAAATATTCTCTTAAAATGAGAAATTTTCACCTGCAATAAAAATATCACAACTTCCCCATGTTCATGAAATATACCATGTTTGCTAATAAAAATGACAAGTTTTGCTCTAAATGGGAATTGAAAATCTTGTAAAAATAAAATTTTGAGTATGTAAATTCTTACAAACAGAAAATAGTTTTTTCACAGGTCTATATTTAGCAAGACACTAGTAAGTGTTTATTCCATTTTTTCTTTCATTTACCAAAAGAAATGCAAGAAGAGTGTGGATTAAATACTTTTTACAAAAAGAGAGCCTGCTTTTCCTTCCAAGATTAACAAACATACATTAGATGAACTACATATTTAAAGTGACATTAAAATAATATAAATAATATTGCTAAATAAATATGGGACATTTGAATACCTATACTATTAGGAAAATGAAACAGACATGAAAATGCTTATAAAGACCTTTCACTTGGAAAAATGAAACATTGTTTTCATAATCCACTGAAGATAGAACAAAAATAAATACAAAACCCACAATGAATGTACTTACCGTGTTCTCCCCGACACACTGGAGGACTGTAAAGCAATGGTTAAGAGGAGGCAGAAGGTATTAACCATGTGTATGGGGAGGGGAAGACAGTGCGGCTTCTCTTTGGTTTGTACAAATTAGCAATGGGGCGGAGTTGGATGTGAGTTCTTTTTACTACATTGGAAAAGAACATCTTTGGTCACATTTAGTTTGAGATGGGATCTAACAAAAAGTACCTTTTCATTAGCTTTTACTTAGAAATGAAGTGTTTTTACTTACTTCTTATTTACTTGAGTCCAAAATCTTTAGAAAAGGTATGCAATTTTTCTAGATAATTTTGTTGATGGACAATACTACATACAGATTGTTAAAGATATATGGGTAATTTAGATGTCCTCATGACTTGCATTGATCTTCCTTTCAGTTTCTTGGGTTAAAAGGAAAACTGGATGCTAGTTTCCATAGCAGGAAGAATCAGATTTCATCCCTACCATGGTCAGTTTTCTTGCCTAGAGTTCTCCTTTCTTCCTAACACTTCCTTCATTTGTTTAAAATCAAACCATAGTGTTTATTTTATCCTTATTCTTTTAGTTTTTTTTTCCAATTCAACTGCAAACGCTACATGCAATTTATAAAGGAATAGGAGACATAATCATGGTAGGTTGGATCAGAACGTAAAAGCTGCAATATTGTAGAATGTACTCACAGAATATGGATTCTACTCATTCACAAACCCAAACAACTCCAATTTTGTTCCTTTCTATTTTAAAGATGTGTTTCAAGGTTTGAATTGGGCCTCAAAATAGGATCTATTGAAATCTTCTTCAATAACAAAAGCAGCACAACAATATAGCTATTAGAATGTTGAATAAAGCTCAGAGTTTCAAAATATTGGCACCATACAGGAACTACTAAGCCATCAGCTAAGAGATAGTAGGTTAGGTCCCTAAATATTGATTTTCCTGATTCTAAAAAATAATATTAGAGAAACAAAAAGCTATATTTCTTTTCAAAAAATGAAAGCTTATTCCTTCAGTCTGAATAGACAATCATATTTTGCTATTTAAAATATATTTTGAAGTATAGACAGAGGAAACTATGAGACAGCTGAGCCTCCAGAAATCTGGAAGGTGTACATTTGCTTTAAAACAAGAAAAAAATTCACAGTTCTAATATATACAGAATTTATAAATCAAACTGGCATCGTTAAAAATTACCTCAAACTTGTCACCATGGCATTTGAAAAACAGAAGAAATAGGCAATAGAATGCAGTAAAATTTTCCCTCACCTGTTCTTCCCTTAAGTGGGCCATAAAACATGTCTGACCTCTCACAGAATAGTTCTTCAGAGGACTTTCCTATATCTGGTGGAAAAAAACGTCTTTATCTCTGAAGACATGGAGCGGAATCTAGACACAGGGGGCCTTGCTGAGTCACTCCGCCATTCCATTTATACTTTTTTTAGATCATACCTTTTTTCAATCATGTTTCTCCAGAAATATCAACTTCTTCATTAGATTTCGCATAAAGTACATAATTTGCCATTTTGTTTTGTATTTGTGATGCTAGGAATCAATCCCAGAGCCTTGAGCACAGAAGGTAGGCACTGAGCCACATCTTCAGCTCTGTAGCTTTATTCTAGAGGCTCCCTGTCACATAAAATGCTAAGTAAATAGGTAGATTTATTCTCTGTTGACCAATGTTTGGTTGAAGGAGTCTTAGGCACGAACCTTGAGTTGGAGAAGGAAAAGCTCAATCTTTTCTGCCTGAAAACATTCATTCCTCTTTTTACTATTAATGCATAGTAAAGTTAATTACTAATCCTCTGCTTATTTTACTAGGATTTAAAACATTCTTTAGTGTAATATTTTGCTGTGATTTATAACAAAAAGGTCATCATCAATGTACAGTATCTATATTGTAATGCTTTTTATGTAATTCCTATGTTTTAGAAAGTAAAAAACATCAATATCTTTTTTTCCTATGTGCTTGCATTAATTATTTTTCATTTGTAAATGTTTTATAAAGATAAAATAGAAGCTTCACAGATCTCAGTTTTCTTTTCATCCTATTGTGATTAATGAAAACACTCATTTATTTTTTACTAAGGGAAGGAAAACAGAGCACCTAGAAGCTCCTTCTTATATTATGAGTCTGTTAGATTGAATTATGACATTATTTTTACTCCCACATATGTATGCTTTTACAATGAACTACACACACACACAAAAAAAAAAAAAACCTAAAAGGCAGATAAGAGGTAAAATGGGTCAATTACCAAGGTTTTCAAATACTTGTATTTTGCAAGGTTACCAAATAACTTTCTGTTTGTTTGCTTGTTTTTGAGGTAGGTCTTGCTCTAGTCCTGGCTGACCTGGGATTGGCCCAAGAAGTATGAAATAAAATGAAAAGCTCCACTTTAATTTTTTTTCTATTCAAATAAGATGTATGGAAAACATGTAATCTTTAGAAGATTCAGGAGATAGTTTCCCATTTACTATATAACTATACTTATCATGATTATTTTCAATGAAGAATACAGTGATATATAATAATTTTTTAACTATCCTATTTACATGTTGCATGAAAAGGCTACTCTTCTGATTTCTAAATGGCCTGAAAATCAATTCTCAATGCTTTTGTGGCATTCATTGAATAATGACTTTCCTTCAGTGGATTTTATATTATCAAGTACTCTTACACAAACAATGTACTAAACTAGTCTAATGTGAAAAGGAGAGATTAGTTGATGATATTGATTTTCGGTACTAACCTAGTGCCCAATCTCCGGGTTCGGAGCCCCATAAAAATTGACCTTATTAGTTTTCCAAAAGAGGCAGCATTGACTGGGTCCAGTTTGTGTTCCTGACAGTGGCGAAGGTAGTGGTTATACAGAGTGCTTCTTGGAAGGCTCACTCCTTCTGCTGTCTCATAATTGTCCAACAGCCACTGGAGCTAATGGAAATAAGATAGTAAATGCAGGTAAACAACATTATTTGCCAACATTTCTACATAACACTGCAAATACAATACATAGAATGACACAAAAGTTCTCTAGTAAATCCTCTAAGAACCTGCTGTTCTCCAGAGGCTGAAGCAATCCACTTATGTAAGCACTGGAAACAACAGTGGTTGCCATCTTAGACAATACCCTTTGCTTCAGGTATTCAAGCATAAGTACACACATACTAATTTTCCCTGTGTTGACTGCAATTTTGGAAACAAAATACCTTTTTAGAGAATTCAAATAATTTAATTAACTGCTCATAAATATATAGTTATAAAACAAAACATGCTCCCAGGCTTGGCAATATGGTACCTAATTTGACACTTGTATTAGTTTGCTATAATAAATGAATGGGAGGCTTCCTTGGACAAGGCTTTTTATTAAAGCTTAATTCATGTTTACAAAAATTTAATTTACTTATCTCAGATTACCACTAGATAACAGTCCACTGAGGCAAATTCTTTAAGACAAAACTCACTCATTCCTTTCCCAGAAGGAAAGAAACTAGGTAATGTTGATAATCATTTATATGTAATAAAACGGAATTATTTTTACAATAATGTGACTTTTATGATCTCAAAGCTGTAAGGTTTTTTTTCTTCAAAAAAAATTAGAAGGCAGCTTCCGGTTCAAGATGGCTGACTAATAGCCACCAGAGGCCCTCGGAAAGAAGGGTTAGGGTTTCCAGCAGTGATCCAGGCCGAGGACAAAAGCTGCAGCCTCACTCCAAACACCAGGCCGTCCATGGCAACAGATCCTTCCGACTGGAAGCTGCCATTGAGGACCAGCCAGAAAGCCCGGCTAGGCGCCTCCTCCTGCCTACTGGCCTCTGTAGCCTCCCCCACCCACCAGGCTCTGCAGCCTTCCCCACCCGCCACTGACCATGGCCTCACCCACAGCTCCACAGCTTCTCCTGACTGCAGGGCTCAGCAGCTTCTCCCGCCCACCGGCCTCTGCAGCTTCTCCCGCCCACCGGCCTCTGCAGCTTCTCCCACAAGCTGCCCTCCCCAGCTTCTCCCAGATGCTGGGCTCCATGTTTTCTTCTGCCTGCCAGCTCCCGCGGCTTCTGCCACCCGCCCATCTCTGAGGTTTTTCTCTCTCCACGGCCAGTGGTCTCCCTGAGTGCTGGTCCCTGAGGTTTCCCCTGTCACTGGTTCCTGTGGTTTCTCTATGCCATAGCTGGTTCCTGGGTGGCCCCTGACGGGTGGCTGCCCACCCTTCCCCCATCTTGCCTAGTCCTGGAGGGACCCTGCAACCCCCCCAGCAGGTTATCTAGGACTTGGCAACCCACCCTCTGCCTACTTAGTTCCCACACGTCCCCCCCCCCAAAGCAGGTTATCCCAGTATCACCATCAAAGTCCAGCCAGTGATCTGAGGGCACACACACACAGATAAAACAAGTGAGTGCCCAACTATATCCATGGAGCACAGTGTACTCCCCATCCACACTAGTGGGGTGTAGACAGCTCAAAGGCATCCCACCAACCACCCCAAGTGCAATCGAAATGGGCAGACCTCAACGCAAGATTATTTCACCAGCTGAGAAAACCACACAAAACGACAACAGAGAAACAACTAAACAATGAAACTACTAAAGAAAGAGAGAGCAGATGCAGGCCTGGGAAAACATGACACTAAGCCCATCATACTGGCACAAATCCTAAGGAGAACTTCATGTTGGTCATGCAAGAAAAAGTGGACAAGCATCTTGAAAAAGTACAAAGTCAGGTCACAAGCTTTGCCACCAGGCTTAATAGAGGAGAATCAAATGGACTTAAGAAGAGAAATGATGGTACTAAAGGCAAACCAGCAAACTGAAGGTATCAAGAACCAGCTATCCAAATTAAGTGAAGACATGTGCAAATATAAGAATGAGTATCAGGAAGATGTAATTAAATCAAATCTTGAAATGAAAACAACAGGATGATAAAAGCAACCCAAAAGGAAGTTTCAGAAAACAAAAACCATATTGAAGTAATAAGAACCTCCCTAGAATCTCTCATTAACAGAATCAATAACAGGGAAAACAGAACCTCAGACATGGAAGACAAAATAGAGGAGAATACGAGGGAAATCAGAAATTTGATAAAATTCAAAAGAGCAAGTGAAAAAGACGAGGGAAATATGGGATACCATAAAAAGACCTAATTTCAGGATGATGGGGATCCCAGAAGGAGAAGAAAACCAGGCTAGGAGCATAGAAAATATTTTCAACAGAATTATTCAAGAAAACTTTTAATACCTGGCAAGAGATTATCCTGTGCATCTAAAAGATATATGCAGGACCCACAAACAAATTGGACCAAAGGAGGACCCCTCCAAGACATATCTTCATTACAATGCCAAACATTGAGGGTAAAGAGAGAGTACTTAGAGTAGCTAGGGAAAGAAAATTCATCACCTACAAAGGCAAACCAATCAGACTCATTGAAGACTTCTCCATAGAAACCTTAAAAGCCAGCAGAGTTTAGAATAAAGCTATTCTAGGCCTAAAGAGGTACAGATTCCAATCTAGACTACTTTACCCAGCAAAGTTATCTATCATAATTATCTATTCCCAAACAGAACAGGACCCGATGAGCTCAGCACAATATATCAGGTTAGTAATGCCAAAATGGCATCATGGAAGATTTCAAGGGAAGTGACAAGGTTTCCCTGTGCTTTAAAGAAATGTGGTTCCAACTCCTGAAGGTGATCAATGCCTTCAGCAGAGTGGCAGGATACAAAATTAACACACAAAAATCAGTAGCACTTTTATAGAAATACAGAAGACAAACATTCAGAAAAAGACATCAGAGAAACTGTCCCATTTTCTATAACCTCAAAGGAAATAAAATACCTTGGAATATCACTAACTAAGGTAGTGACTTATTTAAGGAAAATATTGAAACACTCAAGAAGGAAATAGAGGAGGATGTGATAAGATGGAAAGACATTCTATGCTCATGGATAGTATGGTAGTTTGAATAATGTCCCCAAATAAAATTTATTATAATTGTGTTTATTAAATTGTTAAAATGCTTCCAGACTTCTGGCTGGAGGAAGTGTTGCTTTGGCCTAGCCTCCTGGGGACTGAACCTTTCTAATTTGGATGCAAAACACTAGGGATAGATATGCAAAAGAAGAGCTTGAACCCTGGTCTGGAGTTCTGCATTTTGTGAATTACAGTGTGTTACAATGTGCTTGCTTCTGGAAGTGGGTTCTCTCTGTCTCTGCTTGCTTCTGTGAAAGGGAGTCAGCCATTCCTTAACTTCCCCTGGATCTGTTCAATAAATACTTTTCCTCCCCATAATTGTGCCTGGTTTGGAGATTCATCCCAGCAACGTGTGGCTGACTACGACAGATAGAGAGAATCAATATAGTAAAAATGGCAATCCTGCCAAAAGCCATCTACAGATTCAACGCCATGCTAATAAAAATCCCAACCTCTTTCTTCATGGACATAGAAAAAATAATTTTAAAATTTATTTGGAAAAGCAAAAAACCTCAAATAGCTAAAACTATTTTAAGCAAAAAAAAAAAAAAAACTTACGCAGAAGGTATCACCATATCTGACTTTAAAACATACTACAAAGCCATAGTAACTAAAACAGCATGGTATTGGCAGAAAAACAGACAGACAGACCAGTGGAATAGAATTGAAGATCCAGTCTTTAATGCAAGTAACTTCAGCTACTTGGTCTTTGACAAGGGTGCCAAAAATGTAGGCTGGGCTAAAGATGGCATCTTCAACAAATGGTGCTGGATAAATTGGATAAAAACATGGTTAAAAAATGAAAATAGATCCACTCCTTTCACTATGCACTAAAATCAACTCCAAATGGATCAGAGACCTCAATATTAACCATGTAACCTTAAACACCCTGGAAGAAAAATAGGAGGAAATCTACATGAGATAGGAGTAGGGAATAAATTCCTAAGCAAATCTCCAGTAGACCAGGAAATGCAACATGCACTTAACCAATGGGACCTGATCAGGCTCAAAAGCTTCTGTACAGACAAAAACACCGTACTCAGAGCCAATAGACCCCCATCAAACTAGGAGATGATATTTGCCAGCTACAACTCAGACAAAGGCCTAATTTCCAGAACCTACAAGAACTCAAAAAAATTAATAACAAAAACTCAAAGTGCGCCCTCATAAAATGGGGCACTGATCTCAATAGTGAATTCACAGAGGAGGAAACACCTATGGCCTTTACTCACATGAGAAAGTGCTCAACATCCTTAAGTATCAGGGAAATGCAAATAAAAACCACAATAAGATTCCACCTTACTCCAATCAGAATGGCAATCATAAAGAAAACCAACAACAATAATTGCTGGTGAAGATGTGGGGAAAAAGGAACCTTCATTCACTGTTGGTGGGATTGCAAACTTGTTCAACCATTTGGAAAGCACTGTGGAGACTCCTAAACAGAATGGACATAGAGCTACCAATGGACCCAGCTATCCCTCTACTAGGCATCTACCTGCAAGATGTCACTTCTCAGGAGAGAGACATTTGTGTAACTATGTTTATAGCAGCACAATTCATAATAGCCAAGAATTGGAATCAACCAAAATGCCCTTCCATGGAGGAATGGATAACAAAACTCTGGTATATTTACACCAAGAAATTCTATGCAGCTGAAAGGAAAAATGACATATCAGAATTTAAGGAAAAATGGTCTGACTTGGAGCAGATCTTACTAAGTGATCTCTCAAAAGAACAGAGAGACAAACACCGCATATTCTCCCTCATATGCAGCCCTTAACCAGGATAACCATAATCTCTAAGCAGACCAATAGAAAGAAGTGAGAGGTTATGGATGAGGGGTAAGGGATGGGGGCTGAATGCCTTAAGCATGAAGCTAAACAAAAATGGGTTCAAAATCATAAAATCCTCACGAGCACACTGTAACCTGTTGAGCAAGTAGTGGGTATTGTCTGGCAAGAAGGGTCATGAATAGAAGGGGAATGAGACTAAGCCTGTGAAAAACTGATTGGTTTGGCAACTCCTGGTCCCAGTCATCGGCTCCTTTCCTCACTGAGCTGTTGACCAAAGTAAACCATGAGGTTCCAAAAACAAGACAGGATTCTGTCAAAGCTCTTGAAGGCACTCCCCAGGCCTGAGGCAGGATTCTGCTACTGAAGAAACTACAGAAAACCATCTATCAGCATTGAGAGGCCCTGTGAGGTCCAGAATGGTAACCAGCCCCCAGATGGTAGTGCAGTGCTGGAAGGCACTGCCTAAGCTGCCAGAGGAAGCTGGTCAATGACAGCTGGAGTAACCAGAGACCACTGGCATGAAACACAGTCTGTTGCCATGAGTAGGCTGACCACACTTCCTACTGGGAGAGAACAGCGAGCCAGGAAAGGAGCACTTGTGCAATGGAGGAACCAAAGCCTGGGGGAGGTAATCAACAGCTTTTAAATTTGGCCTAATAATCCACTTAGTGATGGGGAGCCCTTAACTAGAATTGGGGACTTAGGGCGATATGCACTGGGAGCTGGACTCTTGGGCCCCCAATAAGAGATACAAGGGATTGACAGAGAGGTTACTACAAATAGAATCTAGCTGATTCAGAAATTTGTATCTCAGTTAACCTTTACTGATCTAACTCTCTGATGGAGATTCTGTTTGTATCTTTCAGAATGCAGTGAGAGAGCTGTGGCTCATCCAACTCTATCAACGAACTGCAGGCCAATAGCTGACATCCTGACAAGAGATGAACCACCCCAGACATACTGGGGAGGATCCTTATGGAACCCCGCAGAGAATGATGGGATGAACAAGTGACCCATAGCCACAGCCAATCAGTCAACACAGGATAAGCCAGTGAGACAGACACCAATGATTTTCGACACAACCTAAAGCAGAAGTACCCCTAAATTCTCAACAATAAAACAGCCTTAATACTCAGCCACCATGACTCAGGGAGCTGAGCTGAAGAGGGCGCAGAAAGATTGTGAAAGCCTTGGTGGGGGAGAATACCCAGAGTCATGACCCCCCTCAGTAACAACACACTAGGGCTGGTTGAACCAGGCTGACTCCTAGGCTATCCATGTTCCCCTGCCCTAAGGACTAAGGATCCAGACTGCCCATTGAGGAAGATATCCAGCTGAGTGGGGATGGGGAAGAGGGGCATTGGGGAACTGGGGATAACAACTCATTGTCCATTGATTGTAACTCATTATGGATAATAAAAGAAGATTACAAGGCATAATACCACTGAGTAAAATGATGCTTTCTCATTCTATACATTTTAAAGTTTTATGTTCTTTTTTTAAAAAGAAATCTTTAAATTTAGAATGTTATCAAGTTTTAACATGTAAAAAATTAAATTCATTTGTCCATTTATTTATTTTTAAAAACGAATTGAGAGACTCAAATGACTGTCTTCAGGTTACACATTGCCTCAAAGCCTGAGTCTGGTTTCTAACTCTTGACCCCTAATTCTTCTAGTACAGACAAATAGCTCCTCTAAAGCAGCAAATATGTTACATATTTGTCTCTATAAAATTTCCATGGCACATATAAGAGATGCTGTAAAGACCTAACATTTAACATGAATCTTTATTTCGGCACAATTACAGAGGTTAAGTAAGTCACTATGGGCCCCCATGGTGAGCCAGGAAATGTGCCAGACATTCAGTGCTCCACACAAAGGTGAACTCACTTGTCCTCCAGGAATTTAAAGTCAGAAGCTGGTAATGATTACATGGATATTCATGTAAATCAAATCATCATTCCACTTTAGATACCTATTTTAAAAATTTCAATCAAAGCCAGAACCTGAACTTTCAGACTTTTCATTAAAATATTTTATTATTCATTTCAAGTATGACAAGTGAGTTTTCTAGAGTAATTTTAATTTCAAATGTTCCTACAGGGTACTTATATAATTAAACTTACATCATTAAATGTGTAGTGACTGGTGACAGAAAAAATATATCCACAAAACATAGAGGACGCTTATAAAACTAAAATTAAATGTTTTCTTCTTCAAGGACCATATATCCATATGAATATGCACACATGCATATGTTTTAGCATTATAATGCATATAATCCTCTAATATAAAATCAAATGATTATATGAACTTTCCTTTTAATGTTACTAAAAATATTACAGGTCAACAATTATTATTTTTAATATTTTTTAGCTAATTACCAGTAAACTGCTTTCCAGAGGCATTCATACATGATTTTGGAGTATCTGAAATAACATGCTGAATAGGATAGCGATTCATATTTATTCAATATAAAATTGGGAGGTAAACTCATCCAATCCTTAAGTTACTGAGGTTCAAACCAGTAGTCTGCCTGTATCAGGGGACACCATGTCTCTTTAGAGATTTTCTTTTTCAATTTGGTTGGTTATAAACATACCTAAAGAGTACATGAAATGCAGCAATACAACCATTATTGAGATATTTTAACCATGTGCCTCATAAAAGTGACCAGAACTTGAAAGTACTTAAGTGGTATTATAGTAGCCACAGTAAGCCATTTTGTATAACAGTTCTGTTATTGTTTTTTTTTTTTGTATATTTTTAACATTTTCACCTTAACTAATAGTTTTCCCATACCCACAAGCAGTATTTAAGTTAAAAATCATAAAGGTATGTTTGCATACATATATAGATAGCCCCATACAATAATATTTTGCTAAAGGTATATTAGTGTGATTAAGAAATAGAATGAAAAACCAATATTCGTCTTTTGCCAATAAACAGATGATATATCAATACATAAAATCTTAGTTTAAAGGGCATATTTTCCAGAAATGGAAATCAGTTTTTAAAAAATATTTTATTTATTCATTTTCAAGCAGAGAGAGAGAAAGAGAGAGAGAGAGAGAGAGAGAGAGAGAGAGAGAGAGAGAGAGAGAGAGAGAGAGAGAGAGAGAGAGAGAGAGAGAGAGAGAGAAAACCAGGGCCATCACCTTGTGGGTCTGGCTTATATGGGTACTGGGGAATTGAACCCGGGGCCTTAGGCACTGGAGGCGAGTGCCTTAATTGCTGAGCCGTCTCTCCAGCCCGGAAGTCAGTTTTATAATATGAACTTTATAATCATATATATTTAGCAATGTAAATAATTTTAAGGTAACACAATGAAATAAAAATAATCAAATAAACATAAAAATTTTATTTTACTTTAGTTGTGTACTAGTCTTCTGGTAACATTACTTAAAATTAAGGAATGTAAGTAAATATGTGAACTTAGTCATTTTACATAATCAAGGAAATTAGCAGCTATACAAAAAATTTTTAATAATTAAAAGAGCAAATCCAATAAAAATATTTAGAAGTTACTAGCATAAACTGCCTTTGAGAAAAGTGAAAACTATCACAAATAGTAAAGTTCAATATAAGACATTTTTAGTTCAATGGTGAGTATGTCTGTGTATGTATGAGTTAATCAGACCAATTTAATCAAGGAAAAGTTTCCACGGAAATAGTAAGCCACTTATAGCAATAGATGGCATAATCTATTTAGAAGCTTGAATGTTACTCATACCCTACTTGAATAATTCAGAAAAATTGAAGTTTTTATTAGACTGGCTATGCAATCCTTTGACATGGTTTGCCAAACCAAAACCTGCGTAATTTCATAACTGATTATCGTTCTTATATAGTGTATCTTCTCAAAACTTTTTTTAAAATTTTTGAACCACTTTTAAAAATTTGAATTTGATTGCTATAAACATACATATATACCTATATATCAAAACAAATTTTACACATATATGTGAAATTATTAGTTGCTTGAAAAGTTTTATGTGACAACTATTTTGGTGACTATAACTTTAACAGTAGCAGGGCTTCATTCTGTTCTAGTCCCCATGTTTTCAGAAGGAAAGTCTTTACTCTTTGCCAGAAGCCTGGGGAGCACTTGGAAGGAGGAGGCACAAGGTCAAGTGGGGGTAAAGGCCCTGAAAGGGCAGAAGTGATGCTCTGGAGTCATGCAGGTCCCAGCCCGGAAGCCTAGCAACAAATGCATCTCATGGGGTATTTCCTAGGAAAATCACCAGAGAAGCAGTACATGACATGGACTAGCAGGTAAGACCTGGAGATAGAGCTGGAGAATAGAGTGTGTAATCTATAAGCCAGTACTGAATTTTCAACTCACCACATAGTGATGAAATTATAAACCAGACATTGATTTTAAAACAAAGGATAGACAGCAGCCCTTTTATTGGCAGAAAGCAACTGTTGTATTTCTGTGTAAGGTCAATGTAGCCTAAAAGAATATTCCAAGTTCACATGCTGGCTGCTCAAAGGAAATGAATATCTGTTTTAAGATACCCTTTTTCTTGTGGATTTGTCTGTAACAAAATGTATTTGGACATTAGAACTCACACTCTTACCATTTAGTAGTTTTGAATGAAAGTGTTTTTCTTATTATTCTTATAAAATATTTTATGAAATGAATTAAATATCATAGGAACTTTTTAAACTTTAAACTTTATTTAGAGCCTGATTATTATAACAGTGAACAAATACATTCATCTAAGGGTCAAAACCAAGATAACTACAGCTTTCAAATTTTCTTTTAATCTATATTAATCAGGATAGATGAAGTAAGATGAATACTTCATGTTTTTCCCAAAGGGAAATACTGACTGAAAAATAAAAATAAATAAATAATGAACTGCCCAATTATCATCTAAATGTAACATTTGTCACTTTCTCTCAGATGTACTATTATCCTTTAGGATTCATTTTAAGTTAAGTGCATTGATGCTTTTTGTGCCTTTTATCAGCCCCCCCTTTTCAACATCTTACATTTACAATATAACACAGGTTAAGAGAGAATGAGTAAAATTTTCTTCAAGCTGAATATATTTCAATAGATTAAGCTAAGAAAAATTATCTATTATTTGCTAGAGTTTGAAAAAAGTAAAAAAAATTAATTGCTGAGTAGTGTTTATATATTATAAATTGACTTAAAAATACACAAGCTTAAGAATAATACATGAATGTTAGAAATAATTAACAATATTTACAGGTTAAAATTCATAGTCTGAAGTATCCCAAGTTGGACACACTATAAAAATTAAACAAACACACACATACACAAATGTATATACACACATGCATTGTATCTGAAGATAAGTTTACATCTGCAATGAAAAGACAGATGTTCTGTTTTGAATTTGGCAGACACTGTATAATTTGCTAGTAGCACATTCATATATAAAAATTTTAAAATAATCTATTTAAAATAATTAATTTAAAAATAAAAATACATATATTATTGTGCTAATGGAATTTCATAAAATTAAAGCAAAGTACCATTTTAAAATACATATAGATGAATGCTATCACATTAAAATACAATATTTTAAAGGATTAGATTGGAGAAAAAAATCTTTTCTACCTGAAGGCTACACATGTAGAAATTATAGAGGGATCATATATTCTTGAGTATATTATACCAGGGGACAGAACACTCTACCAACAGTGTTCGAATATATAGTCATTAATGAATAATTGCAGAAAATTATGAAATATCTGTATGTTTCAAAATAAATACATATGACTGACCAAAGCATCTTATGACATTAAGGTCAACTGAATGCAATATAAGGTCCATTCCCTTCTAATGTTTCTTATGTTCATTCAATTAACAAATATTCAGTTTGCATCCACTATGTACCATCACTATTCTAGGTACCAGGGCTATGGTAGTAGAGAATCAAAATTCTGATTCTTTTGGAAGTTTTACTGGCCAATAAATATGTGCTGAATATGAGATGCCAGTGCTGTCATAGTTGTCATCACATTCATTTCAACATAGAAAAGCTGTGTATGTACTTCAGTGTGTATGATACAACTGTATATCAGAAATGATAGCTATAGAACAGCACCAAACATTTTTAAGAATATGCTATTAATAAAATATAGAATTTAAAATACTACACCACCATTACATGTCTGAAATGGGGAAAAGCAAGTGTCTACTAAGAAGGGATTATTTATTGGATTTGTCCCTTATAAAACTTTTCTGTACTACTATAATAAAATTCATAGAGACAAATAGGAAATAATTTTGAAATGATATCTCAAAGTAGAATAAGAATGGTATATATTATTTTTCTTAATTCTCAACTTAATGAATTTTTATTCTATAGAAACTGATAAATCAGGGCACTATCACCAAGTTGAATTCATATCTTAAAGAATCCCCCAAAATAATAATAATAATTCCATATTATACTCTAATGAGGGATAAAGGTAATATAATTCATTGGCATTCAAAATATCAACAATAGTTTCTAAGATGTCTTTTCACTGACAAATTTCTACATCTCTAAAATTTCTACATGTGAAGAATTTAATGTAACATAAGGAAGGTTCTTATCGCCCAATATGTAGCAATTTATTTCAGTAGTTTGAAAAAAATCAGAAACATGGTTGACATTCCAAGGTGAAGAAGACAAAAGTATCTTTTTCTATGTTTAGGAGAAACTAACCTCACAATGTTAGCAAAGCCACTGATCTAGTGTGTACTGCTTACAAACCACCTAGGGAATCATTAACAGGTCTAAAAGGCTCATGGACCACATAGCTAGAATGAACTTCCTAGACTTCAGAGGTATAATAACAATGAATCAAGAGAGCAAACAGAGATTACCAACTCTTTGTGTATACTGAAATGCCTCTGGCAGGGTTTAAAGTATGAAAGATTTGCCATACTGCAAAAAAGAAAACCAAAGCCAGAGAAAAATCAACAGCTGTCTGTTTTGTGTACATCGTTAATCACAGCCATTGACACTGAAGGTTTATCAATTCTACAAGGGGAATATAATTTTAAAAATATATTTAAAAGCTTAAAACAAATAAACACATATAAATATCATATTCCTATACTTAAAATGTTGTTCATGAAAGTACCACTAAAGATAAGTGACTGAAGTTAAAGTTAAAATTTAGCACATCACTCATTATACTATTCTATATATTTTATTGTAATATTAACTATTTTACAAATAGTGAAAGATGACTCGACTTTCAAAATACGTCTTAGAAGTCTGCCAATTCAAATAGTTCAATAGAATTACAAATTTAATTTTTTTTCAAATTTTCAATTTTTTTCTTGTGTGCTTATATATTTATGGCAAAAAGAAATGAAAATTTTTACTTTTCATTTTCAATACATAATCACAAGTAGGTTATTGCCCCTTGACCACATATATCCTAACAGATATAGTAAAGTAGTTTTTATCTAATATATATTCATGCCCACATAGCAGAGACATATTTAAGAAATATATAAACAGAATAATTCAAATAGTTTCAAAAAGCAAAGTTAAAACACATGAAATTTTAAAGTATATGTCTATAATTTTTGTCAAAAATCATAGGCATTCTCCATGTTTACAAACATATTTCTTTTTGCCAGGAATCTGTCCCTTGAAAAGGAAGTAAGACCAAATACCCTACTTCAATAAACATGTTAGAACATCATGAGGTAGTGTTATTTTGAAATATAAAATCAAATGTTTCAAAGTTCAAGTATTTAGAAAAGCATAATTGAAAACATTTTCTATACACTATAAGTTTTGGTTTTATTGAAAATATGATATTTCACTTGGCTGATTATAATTTTAAACTTTTCAGTCACAAAATACTGACAACAATTATGAAATAACAATAATCTTATCTCTAGTTTTAAAAGCACAGTCAGTTTGGAAGGAAATATCTAATTCTTACTAAAATATCATTGATATTTAGTAGATATCTCTAAATATATTTAATCCACAGTTCCATTCACTTTTTCCATACACTCAGAAATCATCTTAACAAAGTAATCTTAATAAGCAGTTTCATTGGTTCCTCAAATTTGAACAGCTGCTAACAATGATAATTTCACAACACTTACCAGTGTCACATTGCTGCGTCTGAGACCAGTGAAAGCTTCAAGACAGTAGTGGGAACTGTTCCTTTTGGCAACTAGCAACTGAAGCCTACCTCCCCAAAGCCTTACTTTCCCTTTTGGCCCATTTACATTTCTCTTCAGTTTTTAGGATCTGAGTTCATCTATGACTGCTAACTCTTAACCTTATATATACTTACTGGTAGATACATAATTGTCAGTTTACCACTGGATTGGCATTCATCATCATTCATCTACTGAAAGAACCAAACTAGCCACTCAGTAGAACATGAGTGTTTGCTGTGTTTCAGACACAGGAGTGTATAATACCAATTTTACTTCAAAGGAAATAAATATCAAACTAAAAGTATTTAAATGCTTAAAATAACTATTAATTTTGTTTCATAAATAAATGGTAGCTTGTTATTAATTTGAAATTTTTGTACCCAAACTGTTCAAAAACTGAATTGACTCGGATACTTGGGTTCTACTTGATATCCCCACTATATAAAGTTGCAATTAAATAATTCAGAGATAATAAGGGGTTCAGAAAGGAAGGTTAAGAAGCAAAATAAATGAATAAATAAACAAGCATCAGAGGCAAGCACTACATGCAGAGCAAGCAGGAGATTAGTATACATGAAGAACAGGCAACTTACATGGCTGTTGAGAAGAGAGCTTCTGTGAGTGGACAGACCGTCAGACTTTTGCAGCGTCTCAATCGCCATTTCAATCTGATAATAGATGTCATTAAAAAAAGGGCTCAAGACAAGATAGTAAAAGGCTGACCAGAGAATTTTTGATAGATTCTTTAAACTCAATTTCTTTTCAAATGATGGCTAATGAATAGCTATCATTATCTGTGTTTCCCGCTTCCCCACCCTAGAGTATAAAATAAAAATATGCACACCAATAAGCCCAATCACAAAAATAAACCCTTTCAAACATTCTGTAATTATAATCAGTTTTGAGACCCAAGGAGCAGGAAATCCTGATGGACTTTCATGAGTTATAAGAAAATACTCTTTACTTACATAGTTCAAGATGTGGGATAGCAACCACTTTCAGATAGTCTCCCACCTAAAACTTATTCAGTATTTGTTCTATTCTGTCAGGTAGAAAAAAAAATCATACCTACGACTCTGAGTTTAGTACACATTCATATCTTAATGCAAGTGTAAAAAAATCCTTCAATAGTGTTTAAAATCTGCTAAATCTATCCATCCCTCTTTTAATCTTGCATTAAAAATTAGAAGGTGAAGGTCATTTGATGACCATTCAGATGTCACTATTTTAAGAAGGGGGATGAAGCAGAAATATTAGAAACGACAGCAGAAATGGAGTGTAGAAGAGAAAATAATTTAGAGCCAACAAATAAAAGGGCAAGTACAGAAACAGCTGCACTCCATGAGATCTCAGCACACCATGGGGATGACATTCTACTTAAGCAGCAGCTACCAGGGGGAAAAAAAATGCACTCCAACGACCTTCCCTGTATCTATCTTTCAGCTCCTAGTACCACTGCACAGTCAAGCAGGTACCCAAGACCCTGTCTTTGATTACCAAATTACATTAAAATGTGAATTAATTAAAATTTACAGAAAATAACCACAGAAAATAAATTCCATTACATTTAACAATGAATATAATTAAGTACAAGAAATTTATTTATAAAATGTTTATTAAAACTCATTCTATAGTTAACTTTTAAAAAAAATTACAAAGAGCTAAAGTGGTTTCTAAAATATTCTCTCCACCAGATGAAATGTTAACAAAGTTATCACTATACTTGAAAATAAACATATGAAAGTGATAATTGTATAAGTGATAACACATATATTTTAGAGAGAATATTAATGTAATGTAAACACATTTTACAAAAATGCTACACAATAAAGAACTCTGGTACATCACTTTAAGGGAATCAATAGTTCTTTTGTTTTTAAGGGGAAAAATAGATCAGAAAATAGCTGAAAGATCCACATGACTATATATGACTTCTAAAAAGAATTTCTTCAAAACGTTATTTGCTAAAATGAATACAATTTCTTTAGAGCTTTAGGGTAGAATATTTGAGGCAAGATTTCCATCTAACAAACAAATCTAAAATAATTTGTAACTTGTGACTCTAGGTTGAAATGAAAGAAAACTTATTGAAAATAAAATACGCTAGCCCCCGAATGGAAAAAGTCCCTGCTCTGGGTTTGTGAAGCAGCGACTTTAAGTTGGATAAGCCATAATTTCCTTTTCTTAGGAGATCAAAGAACTTTTATTTATTTATCCTATTTATTTCTTTATTATTTATTTACTAGGGAGATGAGAGAGAGTGGGTGCCCCAGGAACTCTTGCAGCTGCAGATGAACTCCAGACACGTGAGTTACTTTATGCATCTGGCTTTATGTGGTTGATGGGAATGTGAATCTGGGACAGCATACTTTGCCAACATGTGCTTTTAACCACTGAGCCATCTCCTCAGGCCCTAAGCACATTTTTTGCTTTGTTTTTGGAGATCACATGCATCACTGAAAGCTGTTAGTGTATAGGCCATATTTCTAGATGATTCCTTAGAAGGCTAAGTGTCAGGTAATGGTCTGTTCCTTTCCTATCACTTTTTGCCTTTGATATTATTTGGTTCTTGGAGATTGTACATGGGGTCTTCCACTTAGTATATCCCTGGCAGCCTCTGGGCAGTTTATGAAGAGATTTAGCAAAGGTAATAATGGACAAGGAGATTCTAAGTCAAACTGCATGCCTAAAAGATGGCTACACCGACTTTCTAGAAGGCCTTGGACATTTAGAATTTAGATCCTCTGTCCTTTTGGAGGGCTACAGCAACCTCTGTTAACCAAAAAGTTAGCTCTGAGAGGGACTGACCAACAGGTTTTCAAAAATAGGACAAAAAGGACAATAGGTAGATCAGCTCACGGCCTCAAAACAGAGTGTGAAAATAATGGTGATGGCCAACTTATATTCAAGATACAAAGATAGTGACAGGAATTCCCTCCACATGTAGAATCTCAGGACACCAAAAACAAAGAGGAAGGGACAATGTGTAATAATGGTTCATACTAACGAAACAGAGACCTCTGTCCAAGGGAGCATGTACAGAGGGTCTGTTACCTTTCAGCTAGTGAACTTCCAACTTTCGAGGTACTTAAACCCCTATGTATATTCCTACATCTTATACATCATCTTTTAACAAACCAAATTCTGAGTAGAATGGGCTTCCGAAAAAAAAAAAATCAAACACCTTTCCGGGAACTGCCCGACATGGAGGATACACAGAAAGGAAATAATAGGGAGAAGAAACACATAAGCCCCATGCCTGTTGGTGTCAGCAGCATGGACTCTTGCTTCCTTGCTTGCTCTACTTAGAACTCCTGACTGCTTGATGTACTGCTGTGGCCCTGTCTCAACTATCCTCTTTTCAGAGCACAAGAAACAATCACTGAGACTGTTGCTGGAGTCCAGACCAGGGGAAATTAAAGACCTTTCCATAATACTTCTAACAGTTAAGATATTCTGAGGAGAAGATCAGAACTATGAATTCTCTACCAGGACAAAATATATTTAAGTACACTTTTTAAAAAAACTTTTAATGCATTTCTTTAATATTTAAATGTTCCCTGAACTTAAAATTCATGCTTTAAGAGATGAAAGTGTTCATGTGGGGAAATATGGAGGAAAGAGTATTCCAGGGATAAGGACAGATTCAAGAAATTTGGGAGTCAAGAGAAGACACAGTGAAATATTCAGGAAAGGAAAGGAATCTGGGAGTAGGATACAACACCTGCAGTGGTATGAATGAAACAAAGAAATACGGGTTTTAATTAAATATTGATGAGTGAGATCTGGGAAAGACAATGCCAGTAAGGTTTTGAGGGAAGTATAGAAATGTTCAAAAACATGTTCTTTAGATAAAGGCATGGATTGGATTTGGCACAGAATATTGGGTTTTGCTAATCATCAGGACTGAAATATGCCTAAGTTATGTTGATGCAGTGAATAGAAGCTTGAAGCTCAGGCAGTATGAAAAACTATCACATTCATAACACATGTGGCTGAACACATCTTAGTAGACTGAAAAAAATCTCAAGATTATGTCATAAAACAAAGTGCTGTGGAGCATAATTAGAAAGCTGAACCAAGTTGAACAAGTAGCTAAGAGTGGCTTACAGTGAGAATGGCTGAGAGAAACTTAGACTCAATCCAGGTACAGCAACCCCATCACCTCCAACACATTAGTTTTGCTGTCAGTGACTTAATTTTAGTGCAGAGAAAAGAGAATACCATTTTTTTGTGACCAATTACATTTGGGATTGTGGTACCTGATAGGAATTGGGGAATTAAAGGAAATACAGATGTGATTTACCTGCCTTACCCAAACACTGGATTCTCAAAAATACATGGTATCTATGGGATTGTCCTATCGTAATGGGTTTTCCTCATGTGGATAAGCACTTAGTTAAAAGTTACTCAAAATTATTTGCTTCTGGCATACAAAGTGGTACAGTAACTGTGATGGTTAATCAAATGTCAACTTGGATAGAGAAGAACCAGGTGCCTATAAGGCTGTTAACAGAAAGGATTACCTAAGTGGGGTAGACCTACCCTAACTGTGCATATAGAGCTTTCTTCATTTTTCTCCTCTGGGCACCCAGCCTATGGTGTGTCACCCACAATTAGGGTGAGAATAACCATTTGCTTCCTGGCTACTGTGATGTGAAGTGCTTCTTCATGCTATCTCTGCCAAGATGGGTTGAAATGTCTGATGGGTTAAATAACTCCTGCCTCCCTTATCTTGTATTTGATCACAGCAGCAATTAAACTAATATAGAGAATTGGACCTTAGAGGTAGGGTCATTTCTGTGACTAATTTGTTACCAAACTGGGAAAGTTTGGAGATGCAAGCTAGAGAAATCCTAAAATGTTCTAAACATTTATTTATAAATTTTCAGATCAGAAAAAAGGCACTACTGGAAACAGACTACAGGTTATAAGTGCTACATCCTGGCAAAGAACTTGCCTACATTTTATCCATACACTGAGACTTTTTATGGAAGACCACATTTAAAGGTGATAGATTAGTTAATCTGGTAGGATAAATTTCAAGATAGTCTAATATTCACGGCTAGGTCAAGGTTATCACTAGCTGTATTTAGCAGGTTTGCAGAGAGAATTTGTATCAAAAGTAAAAGATTAGACTTTCAGCTTGGTTAGAGAGGTATCAAGTTGGGACCAGGGTAGAAGATATGGTTTCTGAAAAGATTAGCATCATCAAAAGAAGTGAAGTATTTTGCATGTAGGCAAGAGGAAAGATGCCCTGAAAACATCTTGACCATATTAGGACATGCCAGAACTCAGCCTTTTGTAGGTTCTAAAGTGTGAAACTTACACACCTATTGTCATTTATGTCCTATTTTTGAGAACCTATTGGTCAGTTTCAACTCATTTTAAAAACTGCTCTAAGAAGACAGCCCCAGCCACTTGCTACACAAGAGTGTCTGAGAACCCCTTCAGCTTATAGTCAGCTCTCTGGTCATGATGTCAAGGACTGAAGCTGGCAGCTGACTTGGTATCCTTCCTGATGCCAGATTTGCAGTCATACAGAGTATAAGAGTTCTAAGGTCATAAAGAATTCACCCAGATTTCAAAGGAAGACAGACATAGGGACCAGGTAATGTGTGGTAATTAGGTAGGCAAGCACGGGGACAACTCCCCACCTGGGAGCTCTATTCTTTGGAAAAATGTGTCTGGTGCTTGTTGGTAGAGGAACATCCAGCTCCTTCCCACTTGTGAGTAACTTGTGGTCAGGTACTTCCTTCTAGAGAGGTAATCAAGGCCTGGTTAAACCAGTGTTTAGCACTTGCACACCAATAGTCAGTCTGTCCTCAAAGCGATCAGTCAAAGAAAAACCCCTATTTTGCACAATATGCTTATGTATAATTGGGGATACGTATGATTGACATCAGAGGTATCATGTGAAAGGATATGTGCAGTGAGCAAAGGGTTACATAACAGAAGCCTATCAATCAAAACTACTCCTTCTCCAGAACCCAGAAAAGGAAGCTCTGAAAATAATCTCACTCTTTCTGATCTACATGCTTGCTCAAAGCCCAATCCCAGCCCATGGAGTATATTCTATAATTTGACACCACTTTTTTGTGTCCAGCTCAATTCTTTCTTCATGACACACAGAATATAGACATCACATCACTGAACACCCTGGAGAACCTCTCTGGTATCAGTAGGCCGAGGAACCCTGGAGGGATCAATTTAGGAAGCTGTGAGGGTAAAGCAAAGATGCAGTGGAAACCCCTGGAAGTGAAATATTCCAGGAACATGTAATGTCTGTGGAAGCAAGCTTCAGGCACTGAGTAGAGCCAGCTCAAAAGAGGTAATGTGAGCAAACACCAAGAATGCAGGGAAGGGACTTTCCAGGCCCTTGGGAGTTCACTCACACCACATTCCACAAACGTTGGACAGGACAGGGAGCTATGGGCTTGCTGCTTGCCTTGCTGGGTTTTGGTCCAGCTTTGGTCCCGTCTATCCTTTCTATATTCTCATTCCTCCCTTTTGGAACAGAAGTGTTTACTACGTGCTCTGTAAATTGGGAGAATGTAATGTTTTTGATTTCACAGGGGCTCACAGTTAATAGTTTACCTTTGGTGTCAGAGGATACTTCAAACTTGGACTTTCAAATAACATTGCAAATTTTAAGACTTGGGGGCTCTCAAAGAGAGACTGAGTTTCATATTGTGACAGAGCCAATGAGCCATTGGTGGCGGGTTGGAGCAGAATATTATAGCTTGTACATGAAATGACCACCAGACTCAAGTGTTGAACTTCTGGATACCTATGAGCTTTTTGCTACCCATTTCTGTCTCTGCTTCCTGGATATCGTGACTTAAAAAAATTACTCAGTCACAGCTCCTACCACCATGGGAACCAACATGAGCTAAAGTAAATTTTCCCTCCTAAGTTCTCCCTCTCCTTTCAGGTATTTTTCAATAATGAATTTTGCAACAACAGTTTGACTAAGACAGACACAAATATAATAAAAGTATGACCAATGTGGTAACAAGTACACCTTAGTTTTGATTCATTGGGAAAAATGTATACACTCTATAATGTAAAAAAACACCATTTTTTAGTACAGCAAATACATATATTTTTGTAGCAGACTAGAACATAAAGAAAATATTCCATGATCTCTCAGGAATTGGGATTTCAAATTCAGAAGAAGCAAAAAAGATGCTATATTCCACATTTAGGAAAAATAAATTCAATGCTGTTTCTACAAAGACATAGCAACTCCTGTAGGAAAGAACTGAAGTGGACGGGGTATTAATAACTAATGAGAAGCTGAGATAGCATGAAAATCATGAAGCCCAGCTTGGGCTGAAACACTTTTATCACTAAAATATGCTGTCTTTCTGGAGTCACAAAAAGCCAGGCCAACCACCTGGAACCAAGGTGGGGTTTGTGCTAAATCCAAATAGGGATTAATATCCATAAGGAGACCTTAGAAAAAAGGTCACCTAAGCCTCCAGGAAAAAAGGGCGAAAGTGTTGAGAAGAGGTGACAAATGAGGTCTAGATGTTCGGTATGAATTTCATTTGTATTACTGTATTTTCCTTTCTCATATTCAAGGAAAAGAACAACATATTTTTTCTTAGTGTATCTTTTTTAAAGAAATAAAGTTTCCCTGTTATATATTCTCCATGGTATTTTACAACTTCCCATTGTGTTCAAACAAAGGAGAATCTTTTTAATGATGGCCTCTTATTGTATAGTCACTATGTCACCTAAGGGCTCCCTGACGTGGCTGAGGAGTTTAGAGCAGCCTGGAACCACCTGAGAAGATTAGAGGCAAAGGCTCCTTAGCAGAATGAATGGACAGCAGCAGGACAGGGGGTACAAAGAGGTTTTCTGTGTCTCTGTTTTAGAGAATGTGATACTAAATCTCAGTTTCTTCCTTTATGAAATCTTTATTAAAATCTTTCCATGCAAATACTTCTGGTACAAATAATTAAGGAAGACTGGAACATAGGGCGCACTTAAGAGCATTAAATGTTGAAAAGGTAACTTCTACTTAAAATCAAAAACATTTGATGTGCTGTTAAATGTTTTATATGAATTACACAAAATAAGAGACTCCCTGAATATGTATTTATCTACACATTTATGTACATATATGCAAATAGAATGCCATCTACATGGGATGCATGGATAATTAGGGCTCTTAATGTAAGCATCAATTTGTCATTCCACTACATTCTAGTAAAACTCAGGAAAAGTAACAATTGAATCATCTTATTAGCTTTATAGGTCAAGGCAAATACTTTTAATTCTTAAATAGCTTTTTAATTTTTTAAAGGTTCAGACTGATATATTCAATTACCACTATAATTAATTAAAATTGTTTGCACACTAAAAATTATTTTCATTTTACACTTGTCAAAAAAGTGATTGAAAAAATACTATAATACTTTATGATATAAAAATACATTTCAAAAAAAAATACATTTCACAGATTTTATATCTAATCTTCACATCAACAACCATGTGAAATAGGATAGGCAAGGATGCTCCTTTCCTAAGATAGAAAACTGAGGCTCTCTGGAATTCAGGAATACAATTAAGAGTAAGTTAGATTGGAATCCAAGATTTCTTATTCAAATTCATTATCTTTTTTTTATATACAAATATATCATAAATCTAAATCAAGTAGAAAAAATTATAATTATTTTAATGAAACTTCTGAGGAATGGCTCTTATAAAATGAAAATCTACTAAACAGTTTGCTATTGAAGAAATTTACTTTGAAATAGGAAAAGCTATAAATACGACCAATTAGCATGATCTGAAAATGATACTAATTGAATGTAATTGAGTTTCAAGGCAACAAATATTTTTGGCTGAACAGATAAATATTAATCTTCAAAGTAGTTATTCTGATGTGCAACAATTGCATTTTCTGGTTAGTTCTGTTATCCACATTACTCAGACTTTCTTGAAGAAACAGTGTTTCTGTTTGATTTCTAAGAATTAATGAATTCATTAGAGAAATTTAAGAAACAGAAAATGCTCAGAATCAGGAATTTCCTTCTGGTAATTTCTCTTCTATGTCCTAAGACTTTAAATTTGCTAATTCTATTTCATACTATTCAATTATCCAGAGCAATGTTTTTCAGTCTATAAAGTATAAGTAGTGGGTTATGAAATAAATTATGTAGGTCCTGACCAAAAATTCTAAAAATTTAAGGAAATTAAATATTGTAGAAAATCATCACAGTTAGCTGTACATGGTATGGTTAAGTATCATTACAGGTGGCTTTGGTTCCAACCATAATCTTATGTGCATTGGTATAAAAATAGTCACATGTAAGTGTATATTGATAAGCAGTCATGAGCACATATACTGAGCCACAATGTAAGGGCACATCTTATAGTAACTATAAACTTTCAAAAGGTCTGCACAAATGAATTCAAATAGTATCAGTTTTCTTCTAGTCAGTGAGTATATTTTCCAGATTTATAGGGTGTCTTTCAGCCTAGCAGGTCTGGTGAGTGCACACAGGACCTCCTATGTCCCACCTGATGAAGCAAAGGCTCAAGCTACAATACTGATTTGAAAATTGTAAATTGAAGTACAATATTAATGAAGATATAATGTAATACCTCCACAGAGATGTGGAAAAGAAGTTACCTTTGGGAGACTCAGAGCAAGCTGTTACTTGAACTAAAAAAATAAGCCTTTTTTGAAGGTCTAGGAAACACACCTCTCTAGCCCTACTTTTCTCATCTTCTTGGATCAGAAGAGTAATAAAGAATTAAATGGTTACCGTAATACACTAAGCATTTAGAGGAAAAAAATCAGTCTTCAAAATTCTCTAATATATAAAATATTTTCTTTTTATTCATTGATAATTTTGTGACTTGTAAAGAATTTTTTGAAATGATTTTTTTGAGTCTGGAGTTCTGGTAATTTTGTACTACCTAAAGCTGTTCTAAAGATATTTAGGGTGAAAAATATCTATATCAGAAATATGCATAAATCAAATGTGTTCTGGTAACTTTTGGCACTGACCTTGGGATAGATTGTAATCAAGATGGATTATTATTTTGGGGTGGCATATGATTGTTCTGTGTAGATAAGACTCTCTGGGGCTGTTGGCATGTTTGGTATGTGATGATGAATCTATCTTCTCAGACTCCATCTACTGAAGAAGCCAGGGGCTAAAAGTACCCTTTAGTAATCTGTGGAGTTAGCATTAAGTGACCCAGTAAGACCAGCTCACATTTCAAATGATGCTTGCCTTTTGCAGGTTATTCTGAGTACTAAGAATTCAGTCTATGTAGTCACTACAATAGTAGCTTTCTCAAAGTGTGGTCCTGGAGGAGAACTACTTAGAATCACCTGAGCAGTTGTTAGAAATACAAACTGAGTCCAAAGCCCAGGAATTGGGTCCACTGAGGTTGGTTTTTTAAAAATGTTTTATTAATTGATTTATTTGCAAGCAGAGAGAGAGAGAGAGAGAGACAGAGAGAGACAGAGAGAGAAGAATATGTGCCATAAAGTATGTGGTCAGGGTTGAGGAACACTGCAATAAATACAATGAAAAGGTTTTTTTTTTTTTTTTTGCCTACATTGGACTGCAATTACTACATAAGCAGTATAATCAGGCAGGTAATCTATTTAAAGGATGATTTTGCCGTCTAAGTATTATTTGGTGCTGTACTTCTCTATAGGTGAGGCGAATGTGATAACCAATACACTACGGAAACCGGCCTTCTATAGGTGATTTTGAACTTCATTAACAAACTTATTGGAGATGCTTTTGGTAACTATAAAATGAAGTTATAACATATTAAACATTTTAATTTAAAACTACTATGATGGGAGAAATGGTGAAACTAAAGATTAAAAAGTAGTTTGGGACTGTGTGGATTTCCACTTTAGTTTTTAGGACTATGTACCATTCATTACTGGTAATGAGCCTTGTAAACCATTCCTGTAGACCTTTGCATTCATGGAACCACAGCACTAGGTGGTATTTTCCACTGTTCAAGCGAGTGAGTGACTACAGTAAATAATCCAAGGGTGAGGTGAAGGGATAGCTCAGTGATAGAGTTTAGCATGCATGAGGCCTTAAGTTCAGTTCTTAACACACACATACACATACACATACACACACGCACACACACTCACTCTCACAGGGGTTCTGTGAAATATTCTGTAAAATGTAAACACTATGAAATTTAAAAAATAATTCAAACTTCAATACAGTAATATAAATACTTTCCAAATATTAGAAATTTCCAATAATTAGAATAATAATTATAAATTTCTAATATTTCCAAATATTAGAAAACAGTAGCTATAATTTTTTAGCTAAATTCAAAGCTCAGTTTCCTTCTTGAAATGACCAACATTCTAACAAGGGAGGAATTTAAATTTTAGGGTCAAGTTTTAATTTCTACTTTCATGATACTTGAGAGACAATTTATTTATTTTTACTATAAATGTCTTTGTTTACATTACAATAACATTGCTTATCTCTAGAGAGTTACTGACTTCATGATGTACTTAGCTTGAACCTAACTTACTTAAACTCTCTTAAGACAGTTTCACCTGATTCTCTGTAATTTTATCAGAGATAGTCATGTCATTTTAAAACTCTGACTTCTTTATTTACTTTGTATTTTTATATTCTGTTTCCTTCTCTAGCCTAATTGCATCTTTGGTATACTTCTGAAAGGAAATTAAATTAAAAAATTACATCTAATATACACCTAGCAGTCAGGAGGCTAAAGCAAGAAGATCTGTATTTTAAGGCCACCTACACTTAATGCCAAACAAACTTGAAATTTATGTGAAAAATACTTTCTAACAATCTATAGCTGCATCAAAAAAGTCTAGCTCATGAAATTTACTGCCACAAGCAAGTAGAATCAAACCCTGCAGATCAGATAATTGTATGGCCTGTTAACACTATGGTGGTTATACTTACTGAGAAATTGGCAATGGATACATGGGCTTTGGAGGCTGAGCTTATAAATATGGGCAAATAAAAAACTCCCACTCACAAGAAAACTGATTATTAGTCATATATAATATATTTCCCCATCAAGTTAACCAGAAGAATTTTCAAACTTTATTAGTATAATACTGACTTATATGTTACACATAAGAGTAAATGTATTTTACTTTTGTTGTCTTTTTATGATTTTTTTTCTGCTGCTAAGGAGTGAAGCCAGGATCTTGTGCTTGCTAGGCAAGCATTCCTGAAGTGAGCTAAAGCCCCAATCCCAACAGTGTATTTTAATTTGATATCAGTATGTTTAGTAATCAACATAATCTAACTTTTAACAATGAATCATTAAGGTTTTTTTTTCTTCAAAATTGACAGTAGTGTCAAACTACTGAATTTATTTGAATTTTTTAAAAAGGATATTTTATTTATTTATTTATTTGTAAGCAAGAGAGATGGGGAGAAAAAAGAAACAGAGAATGGGTACACCAGGGAATCCAGCCTCTGCAAGTGAACTGCAGACACATGCACCACTTTGTGCATCTGATTTAATGTGTTACAGGGGAATCAAACCCAGATCATTAGGCTTTGCAGGCAAGTGCCTTAACCATTAAACTATCTCTCCAGCCCTTATTTGAAATTTCATGTGAAAATATAAGGAAGATCAAGTAAAAACAACAAGTGGCCACCAAGGAATCTACTTACTCCCATGTTAATAAGCAGAATTTACAACATATTAAAGTTTCCTAATCTAGATTACACATGAAATAAAATACAGCATTTTCTGGCATAGCACAATGTATCCGTGTTTTTGAAATGCTGTTCAATATGAAGTAACCCCCAAATCATATGGCTCATTATTATATTTGCAATAAAGATTAAGAAATCTCATGGTCTCTGCTCAGGAGAGGCTGAAGGCCTTGCCAGTCTGTTTCTCTTAACCACCTAGTTTATCAAGATTTCTAGGAAAGGAATGTCTTTCAGACTTAACCATAAAATTACAACCACCAGATCTTATCAGCGTCAAGGCTGGAGCAGTGTGAACCTGAATGACAGTTGAATTGGAATTTGGATGGAGAGATGGAGACTACAAGTCATTCAAAGTCCCATTTTATTAAGTGCTTTGAAATTGAAGTCCCAGAACCATCAGTCAATTTATGATTTAGGGCAGAAAGCAGAAATTCGTGGTTTGCTGAGGGGTTTCATTAGAAAGCTCAGAATGGTCATGGGAACAGGAAAAAAGAAAATAGAAAATGCTAAGATCATTCATGCTTTTGCTGAAATAGGTGGAGAAAGTCTTCTTTTTGCTATTGAAGATACTTGGAAGACTAAATTATTTTGTATAATAATAAAATTATGATTTATACATAATTTTTGCATACTTATAACTTTAAAAATTATGTACCTCCAAGCATTTCTTTACAAAAAAGAAAATTTTCATGTTATGTAATTGTGTTTTTTCTATATCTATATAGCCATAACCAGCATTGTAGTCTAACATTAATTAAAATATTTCCCTTTGGTAATATAAATAGCCAATTCAGCTACATTTAGTATAATGATTTTTCATAAATATAAGGATGTCTTCCATATACTGATATGAAAAAAAATCTCTAAGACATTACTAGGTTAAGTAAAACAAGCTAAAATATGCTTGTTATCTTTTGTATGGAAAAAATGGAAAAGTATTCTCTTTGTACCTTCGTTAGAATATCCCTAGAATTAAAGAACTTGGTACATTGGTTGTTTCTAAGGATGACAATGGGTAAAGCATTAGAGGGAGATGTAATATATGCATTTTCATATAACTTTCCTATAACTTTTTTTACTAAATTATATAAATTAAGTTAAATTATAATATATACAAGCAGATCAACACTGAAATTTCTTCTAAATATTAAAATAATTTATAATATTTTATATTATTTAAAAGAGATGAATACTACCACTTTGAACATATTTTCCTTGTGCTTCATGGCAGGTTTCAATTTTAGAAAACCATTTTCATATATATAAACCATTTTCATATATACAATTGCTATTCTATACAGGCTTTCACATCACAGCATCAAAATTATTAGTGCAATTTTAGTTATAAGAGTAAAAATACAAATAAATAAATGATTATTTAAAATGAATACTATTTTATGTAGGAGTAAAAAAAATCTTATAGCATATGCTGTTCATTGTATAATATGGTATAATATAAACTATGTGTTTATAACACAAATATTCCCTACATTCACAATTTTTAATCTACAAATTAAAATTATGTTATTTTCAAATTTCTAAAATTCTATAAATGATACAATAATTCATAAATAAACAACATTAGCATTTCAAACGAAAAAACACATAGAGGAAAACATCATGGGGATCTAGTTAAGGGAAGGTATATAATGCGTCTAGAATTTGACCATAACCAACTCTTCTACCTTAGTATCTACAGACTATTGAAGTATTAACAATAAACACATCCCTGGTATCAATTTAGTGAACTTTAAATCATTTACTCAACTTGCAAATTAGCTGAACTCTAATTAAGTGACAATCCAACAAAATATTATTTTTTCTTAAAACTATTTTCTAATTTCAGCAGAAAATGTATTTTAAATGTGTGTATATAAAAGTAAATATATGCTTATATATTTACACAAATATGTATTTGTGTAACTTATGAAAAACTAAGATCTTATTGACCCATAACATAGTACGGTAAAAGGAATAATAGTAATTTGGTAAAATACAAATGTTAGTTGTAACATAATATATTCACCATGTAAAATTTGTTATCACTACCACTATTATATTTTGAAAAATGCCAACATTTTTGCATAACTTAAAAACAAAATTTCCAGGATACATGAGATAAATATGAAATGTGAAAAGAGCATTATTTAAAATTTCCATTTAAGTAACAAAGTAAAGTAAATCATATCTCAAGTAAAAATTCTTTTAATAATGTAGATATGCTTCTAGTAAAGCATAGGTGACTCTAAGTTACATGCTTATTTTTAGGCTAAGTAACAAAATATTTCACTAACTAGTGTTTTTAATGTCAAATCATTTGCTTTCTTCATTAGTATATCTTAAGAAACTATCTGTACATGAAGCAAATTTTTCTTTGTGACACAATCTTACCAAGGAGTGCATGTGGAGGGAGGTCAGAGCACAATTTTTGGTCAGTTTTCTCCTTCCAACTTATTACCTCTTCCTCTTGTTCAACACTCCATGAGCCTCTGGGAAATTCTCCAGCATCTGTCTCCTTTCACCTTAGGCACACTGGATTACAGAAGCCTGCCACTTCCAGTTTTGGGGGGAGGTCTGGGCATCCAAACTCGGGTACTCAGGTACATGACATGTGCTTTATCCATTGAGCCACATATCCAGCCCCATTATTCCTAGTAATTTTAAATGGAGGTATTCTCTATGGACTTAGGGAAATTTTAAAAGAGGATCAATGTAATCATTTTGAGGGCCAAAATAGGAAACTTTGTTACCCAGGAAGTGAGTAATGGAGTTCACTTTTTCTCCAGTGTCCAAATGTAACTCGTTACACAAGAAATGAATCCACTGATTGCATACACCATTTACTTTTTGGCTGTTAACAGGAATGGCCCTGTTGACTATAGTTGTCTCTTAGTTCCTGTGGAGGACTGACCCCAGGATGATTGTCAGATCCCAGAAACCAGACAAGCTCAAGCTCTTGATATATGACCTGTGAGCATACTCTTGTGTACTCTCAATAATATTTTGGTTGTTTATAATATCTAACATAATATGAATATTATGAAATCAATAATGTATTATATCATTGCAGAGGAATGACAAGAAAATGTATGCACATGTCCACTACAACTATTTTTTCCGAATATTTTCTACCTACAGTTAGTTGAATTCATGGAGTTAGAGACCCTGTGGATATAGAGGACTAAAGTATTATAGTCAGATATTTTCACTATATGTTATTTCTACAGTTTGTTGTATGTTGTATCAGCCAGCCATGGTACAGGCTATAGGATGTACAATAAGACCAGCCACCAGACAATCTAAACTTAAATGTCATCACTTGGCTCAATGTTTGAAAAAATACAATTGAATCTTGACCAAAAAATTGCTAAAAATTGCTCACAGACATTCCTACTTTCTATAGTGAAAGAAAACCAATAAAAAGTTAAGCAAAGTCCCTTTGTGACCTCACACAAACCAAAATCTGGATTTCTAGGAATCAGAACAATAAAAATATAGTAATTTTTAATATTTCATAAGAGAATGGCAAAAATCTTTAATAGGTTCTCAGCACTTACACTTTGTTAACTTTGCTGCAGTAACATAAAATTTAAAAAAATATGGCATGGTGATAAATGCATGGTAACACAATAAATAGTAGCAGACCATTAACTTAAATAAGTTTCACTATCATATGGGCTTTGATGAAGACCAATGGAAACAAGCTATATATTTATTACATTTTATACTACTTTTTTAAAGAAGTTAACAACTTTGTAAAAAGAAAACCCCAGCCAAAACCACTTCACAGAGATCTCAAAATTTGAATATGTAAGTATAAGTAAATATGTACAATTGATATTATGAATTGGTATTTTAAAAATAGTTTCAACTATTTCAAGTTGCTGTAATTGCTTTTTCATGTATTCACTTTACTGATATAATAACAAGTTATAATTTACAGCTATATAATGGATAATTTTAGGAGTAACAGTATCTATCACACACTATATAGAAAATAAAATGGAATCCATTACAAAGCAACAAATACATATGCATATATGTATGTTATCTATATGCATATTATATATGTATATATACATATGTATATTTCTGTTAATGTAACTGTAACTATATTTAAATGACCTGGAATGTAAAATGTAGTCATTTTAGTGATAGAAATGTCAAACTTGAATACAATTACTGAGGAGCAGTGTGAAGACAAATGGGAATGGCTAGAGAAGACAAAGTAGGAAAGGATGGGGTCAGAAGGATGGCATGTCAGCATCAAAGAGAAAGTAGATAAAACAAAAGTGGGAAAGTGCTCACATGCTTAGTTTTCCAGTTTTTCTTGGCATTGGTAAGTAGCTGATAATTTTCCCTGGAAATGACTTTCTATGTAGACTTCACTAGGAGTGCTATAAAGTACTGACAATATTTTTGCTTTGTGATATTATTTTATTAGGTAATATTAATTAAGAAATAAGAACTTATTACCTTTCATATTAAATTTTATAAATATGATTTTTAAAACTAGAAGGAAATTGGTAAATTATTTAGTATAACTCTTTGTTTACTGATTAGGGAGCTGAGGTCAACAGAGGCTATGGTTTCTTAGTGGCAATTTCTTTTATTTTCCACTCAACATGTAAACATGTTGGTATGGCTAAAATGTTTAGAAACTTAAAATTCTTAAGATACAAATACATATAAAATATAGTTCAAGATATATAGAAAACAGGAAGACAGAACACTCCACTCCAAACAGCTAGTCCTGCTGTTAGTAAGAAATGCTGAGTTTAAAACTGGAGGACCCCAGGGAGTAGGGGCCAAAGAGGAGGGAAATGGGGGTCCCATTACAAGAATTGTTCTTACATAATATAAAATTATTCATAATAAAGAAATTAATTTAAAAATGGAGTATGGGAAAGTCAACAAATGATGAAGCTATGAACACATGTAAACTCTAGAAATACTCAAGGTAAATGCAAAGTACTTACCAAACACATATAACAACTTGAAGAAAACTTGTAAATTTAGAAATATAAACCTCTCATGTTATTATTTTCTCTAAATTTATTGCTCCATTGTTTTATGAACATGATGATAAAGTATTGATTTATTTAATACAAATCCCCAGCATCCCTCCCTCCTGACTTTTGTATGGCTGGGGATAGAACCCAGTACCTTACACATACTATCCAAGTGCTCTAGCACTGAGCTACATCCCCAGCTTCAAGGACTCTTTTACACAAAATATTTAGAAAATCAATTCTACTGCTATAGTGTCTTAACTGATCATTCTCTCTTTTTCTCATAGCTGAAGTGAAAAGGGGGAGGTTCAGGTTACAGAGATTGATGATATCAAATTCAACACAAACTTCTATATTACTATTTCAACATGTTAAAATATATAGTAAGTTTTAAAATCTTGCAACATCAAATATGAAGGTACATCACTGTTGTATTATTTGCTAACAGATATGACCAGAGACAAGACAAGTATTTCACACCCAAATCACTGTTTCAGTGCTTCTCAAGATGTCTGTGTACTGTGCAATGTGTCCTTAAGCATGACAACACTAGTTTGTTTTTTGTTTTGAGACCATGTCTCCCTGTTTAGCCCAGGCTGGCCTGAACTCACATCCTCTTGTTTCAGCCTCCCAAATACTACTGATGACAGGCATGTACCACCACAATGCTTTTAGTTTCACATTTTTTTTATTAAGTACTAATTTCAGTTTAAATTAGGAATACAACTACACATGAATTTTCTATTATGAGCCAATCAGCTTAAAAATGTATTGAGTAAATAGTACACGTGACATGTGACCACGGCAACACTTGGGAAAGACTGCTACATGATGTAACTTCTGTAGGGATGCACTGGCATCAATACTACTGATGAAGATGTTAAAATTCCAAATTCAGAATTATTTTCTTCTCCATTTTACTGATTGCCTCTTATCTTACAAAATAAGCATAATATAAAAATTCTTTCATCTCAAGTTAAAGAGTTTTAATGAGTAACATTGAAGAAAATCTATTAAAATCAGCAATTTCTTCTTTGTTTTGTTTTGTTTTGGGGTTTTCTGAGGCAGGGTCACTTTGTAGCCCACGCTGGCCTCAAATTCATAGCAATCCAGTTTCATCAACTTCCCAAGTGCTGGGATTACGGGCACATTCTGGCAAAGTCAGCAGTTTTATGAACAAAACTCACACCTGTAACTTTCCATTACTAAGGCGAACTTCCTAATTCACTTAATATGGTGTGTATACATCAGTAACAGCCTAATTCATGCTACACATTTTTACACCCAGAAAACTGCCCAGGATTAAAATTACTTAACGCATTCTTACCCAGATCTATAAATCTGTAGGATTAGTTTACCCCCTACCCACAGAGGAAAACAGCAGAATAGAAACCATAGAGGCTAACTTACTGTTGCTGGGGAGGCCCGGGTGGTGTGGGTCACTGCATGACCAGAATTCTCCATTGAGTTGCCAATCAGATAGGTTCCCCCAGAGCTGCTGATGAGTTGCCCTCCTGTGACGCCCATCTGAATTCCACCAGTACCCACCATGCTGTGGGAGGAGACCACCGTTGTAACCTGTGCAGAGCTTCCTTGAGTGTCAAAGTAATTCCCTCCGGTGTTTTGGCTGTACATCTGTGTTTCTGTGTAAGGATAAGTTGTTGTTCGGCTTTAGAAGAAAAAAAAAGAAATTTACGAGCTTATTTATGTCATCTGATTGCTTTATTATATGAATATAATATAAGCATATCATTTATCTTGGCCTGAGAACTGTGGCGAATTCTTCATTTTCATATGAAACCCAGTACCAGAAATAGTTAGATTTCCTTTCCAAGTAAAAGGTCCACTCCCTTGGTGAGTATCTCCACTTGTTTCTGTACTGTCAGGCACTAGCCCTCTAAGGTGCCCAGTTCCTCCAGTTCATAAACAGCAGGTCACTTCCCTGCAAGATACCTTGCTTAGCAACTTCATCACTTCCGGTAAATACCTCTTACGAATGTCAGTTTTGGGAAAACTGAGGTTTGTAAAGACTGGGGAGCTGACAAGTCAACTTTCCAGGCTACCTCACATTCCTGTGTGATTGCAATAAACCTCTGTATCTGAAGATTCATGGCTCTGCTCCTTACCAACAAAGGAGCTTGAACAAAAACACACTGCTCATCTTGGACCCTGAATCTCTCTTTAAGATCCCTTTCCTTTGATGCCACTGCTTCTCCTTCATTCAATGACTGCACCACCTCTTCATGTTTTCATTTTCCATTTCCCAACAACTATGGTCAAGCTTCTGCCCTTACCCTTTCATAGGAACTGCTTTTAATAAGGTCACTTGTGACCAAAATGAAATGCCACACTAAAAGGCTCCTGTCAACCCTTGTCCCATTTTGACCTATCTTCAGAATGACACTGTTGACCACTCCAGCTGTCCTTTTCCTCTTTCTCTTCAGATTAAGCTTATCTGATTTTTCCTCTGCAATTGCCTACAACTTATATTTTAAGATTTTTTACTTTAAATTTGTGATGAGTTATAAAAATACAGAAACACAAAAAGCACAGTCATAAAATGTAACATATGTAATATCTTTAAAATTCAAATGCCAAATTAAAATTTCTAGTTCTTGTATTTTCTTTAACTTCACCTGCAGAGTTAACTAATCCTGAGGGTTTGCTGTGCATTGTTTAGCCATGCCCTGTATTCATATTAATTAAAATTTTTCTGCCTTAATCACTCTGGTGCTCTCTATGGCATTTCATTTCCATGTTTTACTTTTTCACTATTACCCTTTCAGGAAACTTTTGCAATTCCCATTTTCCTGGCATTTTCAATATTCTATTTTGTGGGTCTTATTTTTCTTCTCCCTTTAATTTAGACCACAGTACCACTTATGTCGTCGTAAGACATAAGAGTACTCATCATAAGTCATCATAGATGTTGGTATCACTGTTCCCCTTGCTTCTTGCTGTGCTTTACACATTTTAAATCTGAATTTATAATAACCAACTACTTATCTCTTATTCATTTTTTTTAAGTAAAATGGGGAATTTGAAATTCTCTAATTCTCCTTTCAATTCTCATACTCATTGCTTTAATTCACAATATTCTTTATTATTACTCCTTTCTAATTATGGTTCCTTCCTCAAATCAGTCTCTCTTCCAAACTGGCTTACATTTTTGCTATCATGAGAACTTTCCAATATGTGAATATGCAAACAAAATCTGACAGAAAACTTTCCCATGATGCTTGTCTTCAGAAGAAGTTCAAATCCTTCAGGAATCATTAGGGCTGCTTTAACACCATCTAGGGACTCAGCACCAGCCATATTCTCAATGCTTCCTTCACAAATGCATGTTGGCCTCTTTGCTCATCACTCCTTTGCCAAAGCACCATTTTCTCTAGCCACTGTGCATTGCTATGCATGGTGCTTGTGCCCAGAATGCCTTTGTATTTCTCTACAATGCTTTGTGTTTATCCTAATCACCTTTAACATCTCAACCCAAGATCCTTATCTCAGAATTATTCTCTGCATCCTGTGCAGTCCATAGCCATTCCTCACAGGGCTTTCCTAAAGCTCTGCATTTCTGAAATACAGCTTTCCATATACTTATTGTTAATTTCCTCATATCTTTATACTCCTATGAAATTATGCTTTATCCTGATCCATAATCTCAATACTTAACTACATCTGCTAGTACATAATGGGCACACTGAACAGTCAGCAAATTAAAAGATGAATTCTATTTAAAGTATCTTGGACATAGGATTCAGTTTATAAATCTCAATAAATTCCCTTATGTATTGTTAAATTATGTGAGATTATTTAAAGCTTTCTAAGACTTTTTGTTTTATAATTTAAACAGAAACTTTAACCCACCAAATACTTGTAATTCACAGTATAAATGTTAGCAAGATGACAACAGTGTTCAGAGAAAATTTGGTACTGGGTCCATTATTCCTTTCCAGTATTGCTGATAGTTGGCTATTAGAATTTCAAATTTAAAATGTGTAAAGCATAGCAGGAAAGCAAGGGGAGTTTAATATCTCATTAAACCTTCTGGTTAACTCTATGTTATAGGAGCTACAATAATTTTTTCCATATACAGCTAAATAAATGAGCATGCATCAGCTAAAAAGTTTTGTCCAAGGAACACAGTTCATGAATTGTGGATTTAAAAACAAGTTAGTTCATGCACTAACCAGTATATCACATGAAGACATTGATTTATACACACACACACACACGAAGGATATCTGTAAAGAACCATGAAGGAATATCCCCCAAGCTTGCATAGAGGTCATTTGAATTTTCTGTATCTGTCTCCTAGCAGCACACAACTCCCTGTTCTTACCCATGAGAGGACCTGCTGATGACATGATGCAGGGGTGAAGGTCTGATGGAAATGCAGAGCCATGTCACTTGAGGCAGGTATGTGATGGTGGAAGTTGTTTCACCATCATAATAAAAACCTCCTAAGGGGCTTACAGCACTCCATCTTTCAAGTATGCCTTCCTTATATAATTAGTTTTCAGTCAACACCAGTAATACAAATACAATACCGATACATGTGTAAAAACCATAGAACCCTCAGATCACTATGCAAACACAGCAGCCAAAAGCAAGATTTTTAATTTCCATACATCTTTTTAAGTGGCAATACTCATGATCTTGAAAATGACTAAAGAACAAGAGAAGGGAGAAAGCCAGTAAAGTTCATGACTATAAACCATCACTATTACTCCATTATTTGATTATAGCCCATGGATCAGTAAAGATGACTAGGCTACTGAGTAAAAAGACATGGGGGTGAAGATAGGCCATTTCTAATGTGTAAGAAAAGGACACAATTATATTAGAAAACAAAGTAGCATAAATTGTCTAAATTTGATAACAAAATACCTGATATAAAAAAATGGAGACTTAACTATTGAATTGAGTAATAGAGGCACACCCTAAATTTTACCCATTGTTCTTTGAAATTCAAAAAGGGGGGGAAGCTTATTTCTGGTATCCTAGGAGCCAGAGCCACAGTTACTCATAAGTAATACTGACAAGTTTTTATTATGTTTAAATGAAACAAGCTTTGAATCAGCATTGAGGACATTTATAGATGGGTATTTATGTATGTGTGTAATATGTATGTATGCATTTTGGTTTGCTTGCTTGGGTTTTTTCCTTTTTTTTTTTTTTTTTTTTTTTTTTTTTTTTTTGAGGTAGGGTCTTGCTCTAGTCCAGGCTGACCTGGAATTCACTATGTAGTCTCAGGGTGGCCTTGAACTCAGCAATCCTCCTACCTCTGCCTCCCAAGTGCTGGGATTAAAGGCGTGTGCCACCATGCCTGGCTTTGCTTGGGGATTTTAAGAAAGAATCTTGCTATACAGCCCAGGCTAGATTGGAACAGAAGTAACCTCACATCCCCTGTTCCAGCCAACCATGTGCTGGGATCACAGGCATATGCCATCAAGTCTAGTTCTAAAAAGATGTATTTTTAAAAAGAAGCATCAAGGGCTAAGAATGGCTCAGTAGTTAAAGTGCTCACCACTCAAGCTGCAATACCAGAGTTTGATCACCCACCCAGTAAAAACCCAGAAGCCATGATTGCTTACATAATCCTAGCACACTGATGCTATGCTGACATTTATGTGAGATGGGAGGCAGGGACAGGAGATTTTCCAGGAAGCTCACAGTGAGCACAGGAAAGAACATCAGAGCTATAATCTAGAGCAAAAAATTCTATCCTAAATGAGGTGGACAAATAATGACTGACCCAAAGGTAGTATAGTGACATCCACACATGAAGTGCAAAATGCATTCACATACACTCATATACATAGAATCATGTGCACACCCAAATAAAAATTGAACAATCACGGACAGCAAAACAAATAGTTATTTTTTCAGTCCTAGAAATAACAATGTTTTCATTCTGATACCACAGATAAGATTGTTTTCATATTATAAATACTGAATATATTTTTTACACTATTTTCCACAGAAATCTCTAAAGCATATGCTTAAGGAAATTACTCAATTATTGGCATATTAGCTAACTACTTTATAACTGGTACATTCTGGAAGCAGTTGAATTTCTAGACAATTTTGTGAGATATTCCTGTGTTCATTTTGTTAGTTCAGTACTGATTGCCAAAGACTTCATAGTGAAAAAATGTGTCATATAATTTCTATAGCAGTAGAGAAATCCCTCCATTGCTCTTCATGTGCAACCAATACTGAATGGGAAATATGGGTGTCATAGTCAGCCACATGCTGCTGGGATGAACCTCCAAACCAGGCAGTTATGGGAGCAAGAGATTTATTTAAGTTACAGATCCAGGGCAAGTTCCATAATAGTGAAAGAGAATGACCACCTTTCAGAGGTCCAAGAGAAGTCATTACCAACAACAACACACACACACACACACACACACACACACACACACACACACACACACACACACACACACCAGTGAAGGGGGAGAGAAGAGATTGTTTTTTTCTTCTGAAGCTTCCTGCCCCCTACTGAGAGGGCTGCCCACTCTGGAGGAATGACCTCCTCCTTTAATTAATCCTTCCTGTGAGCAACCTCAGAGACCCACCAAAGATTACTGTGGGTTACTAAACAGGTCAAATTGACAACAAAATTTAACCATCAAAAGTTCACCTTTTGTCAACTTGACATCAAACCGTATCTCTTCACATTACATTTAATTTTTAAATGAAGATTTATTTAAATTTGTAAAATCAAAATTAGTTACATATTTTTAAATATATAGTGGGACAGAGTAAACATTTCTAATTGTTATGAGGCATAACAAGGAGAGGCTGGACCAATGCAAACTCAACAACCATTAGGCAAACACTGAACATCTGCAGTTTCAGTCTGCACAACTAGTGACTGACATTCTCCGGATTCTCCAATTCTACTCTTCCAGTTGGCTGAGTAGCTGGGGAAAACGTCCATCCCTAGGACACATGTATACTTGCTGACAGAGCTTCTTTAGACCTGACTCTAAGGTTACATGACCTTGAATGTTCTCTGCTTACTTATTCATTAGAATGATTAAAACATTTTATCTCTACTTTAACCAATGTGTCTGCTTTCATCAGCTTCTAGTATCTTATTCATAACCCCAGACAGGCAATATCTCTAAATTATGTTATTTGCATTTTACCTAGGTTTTGAATATCCTCCCGGAAGCAACAAGCTTTTTCCTATAAAATCAAGCAATGGTATGAAAGTAAATTAAAGAAATGATACAGCTTAAAACTTTTATACCATAAGTGCATTATGAAGATCTATTGCAGCAATGATGATAATTTCTTGTATTAGTACAATGTTTTATTCTCTTCAGGTAAATATGCATGCATTTTGTTATAAAACATCTACTAAGCATGAATTCTCATAAAAAGAATGAAATAAAACAAAGCAAACAGCCTCTGTTGTCATAAGAACTATATAACACAAGACAAAAATGGACTAAAAAAGAAATAAGATACTTAGGAATTTTTTGGCATGTGTGTGTGTAATATATGTGGTATGGTATGTGTAGGTATATTGCATGCATGTGTGTCTGTAGGCCTATTCAGGTTGTCATGCAGGTACTGTAAATGCTCTTATACAGAGTCATCTCACCCAGCCCTAATTAATTTTTATGTGGTATGAAGCAGAATCAATGGAGAGTATATATTAGGTAGAGATTCAAGGATTGTCTGCCCTGAAGACATTCAGATTGAGACTAGGATGCAAAAATCAGCTCTATGGAAGTAGAGAGAATCTATCAAGAGAGCACAAAACTTCTCAGAACACAGGAAAGACTGATATTCTGGAAGAAAATACATGTCTAAAATCATCTGAATATAACAACTGAGAAATCTGTTTGAAGGAAATGATGCTAAAGAAGGAGATACAAACTAAACATGCAGGCAGTGTGAATATAGCTTAACTGTGGGTCATAATCGAGTAAAAAGTTATGAAAATCAATTGTAACAGGTTACAGTACCATTAAAAAAGGAATATGCTTGTTATAGACCATAAAATACCAGAGCATACTATGCCAAGTGGGAAAAACAATACTTTAGAAATTTGTGTTCATGATGCATATACAGGTATATTTATCTCTATATACAATATTTAATTTTCACACTAGTGAATTACAAAGGTTGAAAGCCATTGTTACAGACTACTGGAAGAAATCTGTCTTGTGATTTGGGCTGGGTTGGGGAGTATCAGAGGGCACTTAGGTAGAAGCAGGCAGAAGAATGTTCTATCCAGAGAAGAACAACCTGAAAAATAGGGCTAGTGAAAGAAAGGTATGCCAAGAAAACAGGGAGTGGTAACCACAGCTCAAAGCTGTAATGCATCATATAACATGATTGTGAAACTTGTTCCTGAGATAAAATGGTGGGAGATAATCTGAAAGTTTCTCAGTGTTGTTAACAACAAATGTCTGATTGGACTAGGTTGAGGCAATAAGACCCAAGGCAACAGAATGGGCAAATTGTAATAGTAAGAAGGGCATCTGAAAAGTAGAGAGAAATCTCACTTAACAAAACTAAAGTGAGCCAAGCAGGTTGTGAAGTGTTACCCCACTTTTACAGGCAGGATAGTAAGGCTTGGGGAGGTAGAATCATTTGCTCTGTGGAATAACTGAAGTCTGGATACACTGAAGAGTTTTTTTCTGTTGTTTTTCTGTTCTGTTCCTCTATTAGTAGTCCAAAGTGAAAAATGTATATACTACCAACCTGGACTTTAAATCTTCTTAGAAATCTATGTATTTGAGGAATGAAGTCATTTCTTTCATTAGCAAAATAAAGCTCTACATTTTTTACTTTTTAAAAATTTCAATAAACTGTGTTAAGATCAATTTGCTGAGTTTATATTGTACTTTCAGGATATACACCCTTTCCTGCTATTCTTGCCTTTCCCAAGCCTCCTTTTCCCCAGTCCTTAGTTCTCCTACACTTTCATGTCATCTTTACATATATTATGTCATGCAATAATGTAAAATCTAGGACCCACAAATGTTAGAAAATGTGATACCTGTCTGTGACTAACTTAATTCACTTAATTTGATGATCAACAATTATATTCATTTTCCTGCAAGTCATCTAACTTCACATTTCTTTCTGGATAATTTTTTTATATCATATATATCACATTTTCTTTATTTGCTCTCTTGCTGAGACAACCCAGGATGGTTCTCTTACTTAGCTATTGCAAATAGTGCTGCAATAAACATTGACATCCAAATGTTTCTGTGATATGTTGACTTGGATGGGGTGTTTGGGGTAAAACCCAGGAGTAGTTTAGCTGGGTCATATGTAAGATCTGCTCTTAATTTTTCAAAGGACTCTCCATGATGATTTCAATAGTTTTATTTGCTTACATTTCCTTCCTCAGTGTGTAGTGTCCCTTTTTTTTCAATCCCTGGCAGCATTTGTTGTCATGTGCTTTCTTCATCAGTGTCATTCTGACTAGAGTAAGATGGAACTTATATGCAGTTTTAATTAACATTTCTTTGATAGCTAGCAATAACCAATGACCCGTTCATTAGCCCATTTACTGATTGGGGGTGTTTGATTTCTTGTTATATATATATTTTGAGTTCCTTCTATATTCTAGATGCTAATCCACTACCAGATGTATAGATGGTAAAGATTTTCTCCATTCTTCAGGCCTTTACTTCACTTGATTATTTTCCTTGATGTGCAAGTTTTTAATTACATGAGGTCCCATTTGTCAAGGTTTGGCCTTTTATCCTGAGTGACTGGAGTCTTAATCAGTCCTTTTTTTTTGTTTTTTAAAAAATATTTTTATTTATTCATTTTTAAGCAGAGAGAAGAACCAGGGCCACCACCTTGTGGGTCTGGCTTATGTGGGTACTGCCTTAACTGCTGAGCCATCTCTCCAGCCCCTTTTTTTGTTTTTTAATTATTGGAAGATAAAGTATATTTTGGTTTTGGAAAAATCTAGAAAGGATTTATTTCTGGCTGTACCATTTCCTTATTTATTCAGTAAATATATTATGCACCTTTACTCCTTGGTTTAAAAAAAGAAAAAAATTACCACAAAATATGCTTAGAATCAAACACTAAAAAGAGAAATGACTCATGTTGCCAATCCCTTACCCTCACATCTAATCGTTTTATTTAAGTTTATTTTGTAAATATTCTTTGGCCTGGGGATGCAGTACAGTGATACTAAAATGCACTGTGTTAGACTTCAAGTACTACAAAGTAAATGAATGAATGAGTGAATGAATAAAATATTCTTGGATAGTTACGAAACATGTAGAAAAGTCTATATATAATGTTTCCAACATCAGATGTCATTAAATAAATTTTAAGAAAAAATTTTACTACTCTTATCTACATACATTTTTATTCATATCTCTCAAGAGAACCCAAGGGTAACACACTTAGACAATTTTTACTGTTATATTTTCATAACCATTAGATTTATATCACAATAATTATACATTATAACAAATAAAGCAATTTATATACTACTATTTCTTCTTCCTCTCCCATCCTTTTCATTAGAAAATTAAGAAATGAAAGAAATCTGCCCATGTCATTTTATAATTTAAAATCAAGTTGTGGATGTTTTCTAAATGCCTGACTCTATAAACTTTGGTTAAAAAAATCTTTGGAAAATAGTTTCAAGGAAAAAAAAACAAATGATGTAGCATGGGTCCCTGCAGATGCAAAAATAAACAGAAGGAAGAGTGAATTAAGTTGCCTTTCCCTCGAGTATAAAGCTATTCTGCTTCATTCCCGGCACTGTAAAGAAGTCTCAATTGTTCAACTGAAATATATACCTACTAAATCACCCACATTATGAAGCCTGCTATGCTGGCAGTTAATTGTCAACATTCACAGCGAGAACCAGGTAAACACTTTAGTATCAGCAAATTATGATGATTACCCACTCCCATAGGTGATGACATGTATCTGTGAGTGTTATCATCACCTCTCAAATGCAACCCTGTACATTATGTCTACATGAAATGAAAATGCTATTTACAAAGACATCAGAAATCCAAATTCCCTGAGCATATACAAGTCCAGGGTCATGTACTTGATGCTTGAAAGTTCATGGTGTAGACAAGCATCCCTATCCCCTGGGAGTATTATTAGCAAAATGTGGCTATTATCACACCAAAGTGGGACTCTGACTGAGCACTAAATCACAGATCAAATACTAGTTGTCTATTAATTTGCTGTGAGAGAACACAAGAATAGGGACTATACTTTCCTTGCACACATGAAAATCCATTAAATAAAAAGAGTAATTACAAATACTCTATATGAACACATGATATAAAATTTCATGTGGTTAAATAGCAGCACTACCAGGTTACAAATGATTGGCATAGTTCAAGCTGAAAAAGAAATTATGATCATGCTTGAAAAAATATGCACAGTCAGATGGTCACTAAAAAATTAATAATAATTAAAATAATGCAATGAGATTTTCTTGTTGAGTGTAAAAGTCATGCTTCAGAACCCCAATTCACAATGTATATTTGGATAGTAACGAGAGGTTTTTAAAGATGCATCATCTTTCTCTTGACCATGTTGCACATGTGTGACATGATCATTGGAGCTAAGAAGGCAATCTGGACCCACACAGTCCATATCAAAGCTAATTGGGTTTTATAAACAAACAAAGTCATGACCTAGACCTCATTAGTCATGATCAAACCAACTGAGTTAGTGGGCCATAGAATATACATGTTGGTGCTAGGTATTTACTTTGAATTTTTTCTGCACTTAAATGGTTCTTTTAATTTTAAAGAATCTTTAGAGATGTTATGTTCCTAAGGTTTTGTGAGAGAATAATTCATTAAACTTACATCTAATTTTTAGATGGGAGATCCTAAGGTCAATGGTAAGGTAGTTTAAAAATATACAAGACAATATATAGAATACAAAAGGACAAAAAGTATAAAGAAATTACATTTTTAATCACAATAATTATTGTAAATAAGTATTTACTATTTCTCAGTTGTGGCATAAAACATTTATGATAAACTAATTATTTACATTTACATTTCAAGCTCAAACTCACATACCCATAAGTAGCAGAGCTAATCCTTGCCCTACTTTGGATCAGGACAAAATGAGGGATAACTGTGATAGACACTTTACAGTTTACACTCTCACACTCTTATCGCCCGTTCCAGGTTACCCTTTCTCATACCACACAGGACACACTTGTGTCCTATGAGCATGAAAGATACAAACTCCTATTCTCAGATTCTCTGTGGTTAGATATTACATGTCACAGACAAAGACACAATGACAACTGATAAGTGGGTGACCTCAAGCTGTATCTACAAAGCCACTTATTTTCTCTAAATTAATAAAAAAGTCCAAGTAGTAGGCATCTCTTTCATTTCACATAAATGTCAGCACTAGTTTGGGTTTATAATAGAAATCCTGAAATCAGGCTCCAAGAGGCCCTACACCTACATTTAAAAAATAAATAAAATAATCAAGTGAAAGTTGTAGATTCATGGAAACAACAAAATTTTCCTTAATTTTTATAATTACCAGTAAACCTAAATAAATATATGTTAAAATATGACTGGGAAGAGTTCTTCCTAGTATGGGAAACACAAAAACCCATTCAGGGTACAATACTGGAGGTATACCAGGTATAAGGATAAGCTAACTGTGAAGTAGATAGAGATGGCTCCATATTACAAAGGTGAAATAGATATGCCAATCTATAAAGATCGCTTTAGACTGAAGTTGGGACTAGAAGAAAAGGAGAACGCAGACAATTTTATTTCAGTAGAAAAAAATGCATATAAAAAGAAGAAGACATGAAAACAGAATACCTGGTAGAAAATGCTCCAAGGTTATTCCTGAAACAAGGAGAAGGTAAAATTTTGTAGGAATGGGAATAATATCAAGGGGGAATATTAGATTTAATGTTATAGGTAATGATAATTGTATTAAGGCAGTGATGATATGGACAGATTAGGTAACCAAAACTAATGAGAAAAACAGAACATTGGGGACATATAGTTAAAGTGGTTGATCAGAAGCTGCATCTGTGTGAGTAGAGGAAGGAATATAGTTCATGAAAGAAGGACTTGGGCTGCTACACCACTGTGCCATGATGTTCACCCTGACTCCTTAATTTAGGCTACATATTCCTGCACATTTCTCCCAATATTGGACCTGGGCGGCTTGATGGATGCCACTACTGCTGACATTTGCTTCATCCAAGGCATTAAATGACATTTATTATGATCATATTAAAATTTATGGAGAAATTGATGGAAAACATTTCAATACAAATTCCAATGAAGAAAACTCATGACAAATGGGGAAACACTATAGAAAATTCTTTAAGAAATACTATACATGGAGAAAGACGAAAGTTCCATTCACAACACAGAACAGTAAATGTATTATTAGCTACTTTATTGTTGCAGTGGATAAATATTTGACAAGAAGCAACTTAAGGCAGGAAGGGATTTCACTTAGGATATATCATGGGAAGAGATGGTGGTGGGAGCTTGAGCCTACATCATTCAGTCCACAGTGAGGAAGCAGACAGTGAGAAACACTTGTGCTCATAGAGCTTTTTCCCTTTTTATCCAGTCTCCAACCCCAGCACATGGAATGGCAGCACCAGCAGTTAAGGTGAAACTTCACATTTCAATTAACCTAATCAAGGAAGGCCCTCACTGTCATGCCCAGATGCTGACCTAACTAGATAAGTCTTCAGAGACATGACTTACAGTCATGCCCAGAGGCTGACCTAATTAAGACAATTCCTCACAGGTATGCCCAAAGGCTGACCTAATTGAGCTAGTCCCTCACAAACATGTTCAGTGGTTCCTTTCCTAGGTGATTCTAGGTCCTGTCAAGTTGGCAATCAATATAAAATACAATTCCAGGATTTGTCAACATCGCAGCCATGACACACTATCACTTGTCCCCTTAGAGTCAAAGCCATCTTATAATGCAAAATGCATTCAGAACAACTATTCTTTAACATCTCAACACTATTGAAAATGTAAGTTCAGAGTTTCTTCTGAGACTCAGACAATATCTTAACATCAATAAACATAGTTCCAAGACAGAATTTCACAATGTAAGTATTACAAAACCAAAAAGGAGGAATGAGAGTATAGTAAGAATATATCAGACCAAAACAAGAATACAACTCAGCCGGGCAAAGTCCAATCTTTTGCATCTCCATGCCCAGCAGAGGTTCATGATGGAATATGGGCTCTAAAGGGCATGGGCATCCCCACTTCTCCAGCTTCACTGTCCTTAGCATTTATAGCCTCTCTCTTGAGCCAGCTCCACTTTGAACTTGCAGTTTTCCTTGGCTGATGTCCTATAGTTCTATCATCTCCAAATCATGGAGTACTGTTTCTAGCTTCTTGCAAGGGCCCTTCAGGACCTCCTTGAAAGAACTTCAACCCTGTAACACACTAACTGTTTTCATGGCTCTCTAGAACAGCAGAGTAAGGCTTTATGGAACCCTACACTTTCCATCTTAATGCCCCCAAAACTAGTTCCATGTGGTTGATGTTGCCAAGTTCTGCATCTATTTTGTAAGGTAGCTTTTCCCTCCTTGACTATAGTGATAGCAGCTTTTGTGTGTCTTCTAGATGACCTTGATAAAGCACTTCCTTAGCATTTGGTTTCCAGCAGGGAACCTTTACAGTTTAGGCTTCCTTTCTTCCAATGAATTTTGTTTTTTATAAGATGGACTTGTGATGGGTTGGGTCTTACACTTTAGGGCACTTTTCCTATTGTCCCAATGTACTGCTTGAGATTTTTCTTCTGTTATGCTAAAATCTTTAACAATTAAAGCTGATTTCTCAGCACCATTCTTTATATGATTCTGTCCTAAAGTTTTCTCCAATAAATAAAATTAGTCCACTACTTTTGATCTCCATATCATTCAAGTTCTCAGGGCATGAATAGAATGCAGCCAATTTCTTTCACCACATATTATTATATATTAACTGCCTCTAGCTGAGTTCTGGATAGAGTCATTGTTCTCTTCTGAAACCTCCTGAGCCAAACCACACCCTCTATGTTTTTCTCAGGATTGTCTCCCATGCTCTCAACAGAATGGTCCATTAAGCTCTGCTTGCAGAATTCAATGATCTCTTCTAGCTCAAAGTTCCAAATTCTTCCACACTGCTCTAATCATTTGTAAAGACCTATGAAGCATATGGTATAGTTAATCATAGCCACAAAACAACTTCTTGAAACCAAAATTTTGTATTAGGTACTTTCTCATTGCTGTGACCAAACACCTGGCAGGAAGAAAATTAAAGAAGGATGATTTATTTTCAATTGTAGGTCAAGGTTAAGGTACATCAAGACCAAGAAGATATCAGGAGCTTGAGACACCTGCTCACCTTGTGCTCCACAATGAGGAAGTATAAATGTTTTCTGTTAGCTTTATCCTTTTTGTCCAGATTGAGACTGTGGACAATTTCTCACAGTTAATATGGGACTTACCAACTTTACTAACCTAATCAATATAGTCCCTGAAGGCATGCTCAGAGGCTAACCTAATCTAGATAACCCTTCACAAGAATGTCCAAAAGCAGTTTTCTTAGTTGATTCAAAGCTTCATTAAGTTGACAATATTAACCATCACACAATATAGTCCTTGAGAGGAACACATTATCAGAGGAGAGCAGGGAAGAAATCAGTCATGACCAACACAGCACAGCAGCAAATTGCTAACATTAATAATGGGAGTTGGGGAAGAGAAGCACAAGTAATTAAACCCATCAGAAAAACAACTAGCAAAGTCATAAGTGATAGTAAAGCCTTCTCAATAATACTTTAAATGCAATTGAACTCAACTCACCAATTAAAACACATAGACTGACTAGATTATAAAACAATATCCAACTATTTCCAAGATACTCTAAGAAAGACAGCTAGCTAAGGCATCCAAAAACAGAGTCAAAGGAAAAATCAACCTAATAAGCAATGGGAAGTTGTACAAAAGCTGATGAAAAGATTTTGTAGATGAAAAAGTAGACATCAACTCAAAGCTAGTCAGAAGAGGTAAAGAGACCCCTTATTGATATCAAAAATAAATATTAGGAACATGAATAATTAATCAAGAAGATATAGCAAATATAGACAATTATGTACCAAATCCCTGTGCCCATAATTTAATTAAGACTGAATGACTTATAAGGTCACAAAGGTCCTGTTCCAGTGACAACAGGATATCAATACCATACTCTCATATTTAGATAGGATTTTCTAAAAACCAGTAAAGGAACCTTGGAGCTAAATCACACCATAAACAACTGGATCTAACAGATATCTATAGAATACACCACATAACAAATGAGGGATATAAAGTCTCGGTAGTTAAAAGAAACTTGTCTAAAAAGTGAACACATTACAGACAACAAAGCAAGCCTTAACAGATACAAAAAAATGGAATAAAACTAGAGATCAACAGTATGAGGAACTTCACAAATGGCACAACTACTTGGAAACTGAAAAATACGTTTTTGAATGAACATTGGGTCATTGAAGAAATCAGGCAGAAAATTTTAAAATTCCCTAAATCAAATGAAAATAATAGCACAAACTATCAAAGGCTTTAATATTCAGCCATGGCAGTCACAGGAGGAAAGCTAATAGGTATAAGTGCTCAGTAAAAGAAATCAGAGGACCGGGAGCTCCCACAGGGAAAACACTGGATTGGCGCCTAGGACCAGGAACCAGCCCATGAAGGAGGATATCCAACTGATCAGGGAAAGGGAGGGGGGAATTGGGGAATTTGGGATAACAACTCGTGGTTTGCCCACTAAATAATGTAACTCATTATGGACAATAAATTTATATTAAAAAAAAAAGAAATCAGAGACATCAAATAAATAACCCTTCGATGTTCATCAAGTTTCAGGAAAAAAAAAAAAATGAAGCCAAATTCAAACCCAAACCAAGCAGATGCACAAAATACTAAGGAATAGGGCAGGAAGTAAATAATAATAATAATAATAATAATAATAATAATAAGTAAAAAAAAGAATGGGTAGATTTCATTTGAAAAAAAAATAACATTGTCAACCCCTTAACAAAACTACTACAAAAGAAAACGTAAAGATCCAACTTAATTAAAATAGGAAAAAAGGGGAATTGTTACAACAGACTCTAATGAAATCCAGAAGAATATTAGTAAATACTTTGAAAAATGTATGTTACAAAAACCAGTCAAATCAACAAAAATAAATACATTTATAAATGCATATGGTCTCCTATATTTAAAGCAAGAAGATATAAACAAGTTAAACTGACTAATAACAAGCAATGACAGTGAAGCAGGAATTAAGTCTTCCCACAAAGAAAAACCAAGGACTAGAGAGATTCACTGGTGATTTTATCAAACTTGTTTATTTCCTTTTAAAAAATTATTGTTATTATTATTATTAATTTTCAAACTGTTGCACAAAATAGAAAGGGGTTAATTATATTAAGCCAGTACTACCCTGATCGTCGAAATCAGATTATGACATAAAAGAAAAAGAAAAAGAAAACTAGAGCCCATTGTCCCTGATGGACATAAATACAAAAATGAAAGAAAATACTTACAAGCCAAATTCAAGAGTACATTAAGAAGATCATACATCAAAACCAAGATAGTTTGATCTAGTGATACAAAGATGATTCGACACATGCAGCTCAATAAATGTAAGGAAACTTAAGAGCAAAAATCACACAATCAACTCCATAGATTCAGAAAAAGCACTTGACAGAGTTCAGTATGCCTTCATTCCTAAAAAAAAAATTAGCTGACCACAACAGGCCCTCACTTTTGTTTAGAGAAGCTTTTCTTTTCAGATGGTGGTAACCACTGGAGGACTCAAAACTCACCACTGTGCTGAGAAGTGACAGTGGGATGTTCAACACTGAGACATCTCTATCACACCCACGAGGGCTCAGGGAGCAGGTGGAGGAAAGTATGAGAAAACCAAAGAAAGTGTAGGACTGCTTAAAATACTGTCTTCCAGACACAAAATAGCCTTTATATACATGAGCTCACAACACCTTCAAAATAGGGGGTTGGGGGGAATGATGATACTAAGAAAGAAGACAGGCTAATTGAAAAGAAGGGATTTAATGGAGGGTAGATTTGAGAGGGGGATTACACGGGTGGTGGAAGAGAATTATGGTGGTTTATGGTCAATACCTATGGAAATTATCAATAAAAAGTTTTTAAAAATCCAGTAAAGTTGAAAGATACAAAATCAACATACAAAAGTGAGTAGTTTCTATATATGCCAATAACAAACTTGCTAAGAAAGAAATTAGGAAATATATATCAATCATAATAGTTATTTCTAAAAAGGCTCTAGGGACAAACATAAACAAGGAGATCTTTCCAATAAGTATAAGACACTGAAAAAGAAAACTCCAGATACTAGACTATGAGAAGAAATTTTGGACTGGCAGAATTAATATTCTAAAATGGCTATAATATAAAAAAAATTATCTATAGATTCAATTTAACCCCCATTAGAATTTTAAGACTTTTTTTTTAATTTTAAAATTTTATTTATTCATTTTCAAGCAGCGATAGAGAGAGAGAGAGAGAGAGAGAGAGAGAGAGAGAGAGAGAGAGAGAGAGAGAGAGCACGCACCAGGGCCACCACCTTGTGGGTCTGGCTTATGTGGGTCCTGGGGAATTGAACCCGGGGCCTTAGGCACTGGAGGCAAGTGCCTTACCCGCTGAGCCATCTCTCCAGCCCAAAATCTTCCTTTATTTATTCATTTTCAAGCAGAGAGATACAGAGAGAGAGAGAGAGAGAGAGAGAGAGAGATCGAGAGGGAGGGTGCACCAGGGCCACCACCTTGTGGGTCTGGCTTCTGTGGGTCCTGGAGAATTGAACCCAGGGCCTTAGACACTGGAGGCGAGTGCCTTAACCGCTGAGACATCTCTCCAGCCTTAAGACTTTTTTTTATAAAGCTAGAGAAAAAAAAAATCCTTGAATTCATAAGGAAACACAAAAGAACACTGCTAGTCCTAAGCAGAAGAAATCTTTGCTTGAGATATCACAATAGTTGACCTTAAATTATATTACAGAGCAATACCGAGAAAGACACAGGTTTCAGGCACAAAACCAGAGAAGCAGACCAGTGGAATTGAGTAAAGGACCCAGAAGTAAACCCATACTATTATAATCATCTAACATTTGAGAAAGGTTTCAAGAATCCCAGGGAAGTGGACACCCTGTTCAAACAATGATGCTGGCAAATGTGGATATCTACTGGCAGAAGAATGAATTTAGATCTGCATCTCTTAACTTGCCTAAAACTCAATAGAAAATAAAGACATTAACTTAAAACAAGAAGTACTCAAATTGCTAGTGGGAAGCACTTCAAGATATAAACCTCAGCAAGAACATTCTGACAAGTACTGCAACTGCAAGAAACAACCCTAAGAACTGACCACTGAAATTCAAAGCAAGGGGAACTATCAGCAGAATGAAAAGACAGGCTACAGAATGTGAGACATTCTTTGTTAACGTATACCTCATACAGAAGTTCATTTATCTAGAATCTAGAAAGAAATACAAAAATTAAGTATCATGAAAACAAAAATTTCCAATAAATATTGAAAAAGTGTTTAATATCTTTAACCATTAGGAAAATACAAGTTAAAACTACTGTGAGATTCTATCTCACCCCAACCAGAATGGCTACCATCAAAAAATAACTGACAATTGTTGGTATAGGGGAAGCTTTATTCCACACTGGTAGGAGTATAAACTGGTGAAGCCACTATGGACATAAGTGTAGAGGTTTCTCAAAAAATTAAAAATCCCATATGACCCAACTCTACCACTTCTGAGAATATACTCCAAAGGACTCTATCCTCCCATAGATACATTCTGGTTTATTGCACCACTATTTGCAATAGAAAGAAAATAGATCAGCCTAGCTTTCCATCAACATTAACAATGTAAATGTACAAAATGAAATTTGATTCATACATAAAGAAAAATTAACTTATGAAATTTTAGGAAATTTGATGAATCTAGAAATTATTATGCTAAGTGAACATACTTGGACTCAGAAAGACAAATACCATATGGTCTCTCTCATATGAAGATCCTGGTTTTTCATCTTTGTAAATGTGTATATAAGTAAGGGAGGTCAGGAAACGACAAGGATGATGAGTGAGGAAAAAGAGGTTTTGAGAAGTGTGGCAATTTAGGGTCACATGGGACAGGAGATCCAAAGGCGATTAATGCAGATAAAAGATTACAGGAGACACAAGAGAAAGGAAGAAAGAATGGAGGAGAATGATCAACAAAAACAAATCATGTATTAAAGATGCTATAAGCTAACATTACTTTGTATGCTAATTTTTTTAAAACACAACCCAAAGAAAATAAGTAAAAGACTTTTCTTTCAGTTGTATATCATCCAGTCCCTATGACATATGCGTTAGAGATATTTTCTAAATCCTATGTCAACTGAATGAGAGCTTGGTCATCCTCCTCCCACTTCCATGGAAAGACCAATAAAAACCCTAGGATACTAATATACACCAACCACTATTAAAAAATGAATAGCTTCACCAAAATGAAAAGTTTTAGGTATAATAATATATAATATCAACTGGATTCTATTTGTCATACGTTTAGTCAGTGAAATAATGACAGGAAACAGTAAATGAAATAAGAAATTTTTTTAAAGTTGAGTTTTCTGGATAGGCGGGTTAGTGAACAAATTTGAGTTAATTTCAATGTGAAAACAAGAAATTTTAAACATAAATCCAATTTGAAAATACTCCTGATGTCTTGCATTATTAACTTAGTCCATTTATTTGTAGAAATATACTGACTGAATCCAAAGTACCTGGAAAATAAATTTACAAAGCGATGTTACTGCTAACATAACTGAGATAACTGAGTAGTAGGAAAGGAAGATTCAGATTTGAAAATAAGATTTATTGAATCTCAGGTACTTTTATATAAAATAGCTAACTTAAAGGTGAAAAGTCCACAAAATTTCTGCTATGCTATTTTGTCCTAATTTATAAATAAGCATGTCTCACACAAAGCCCATTTACTATTTAAAAATCATAGGGTTTTAAGGTATTATTAAAATACAGAAATCACTAATAAGAGATATGCTTTCTCAACCTACAGAAAAACTATTAAAGGACATACAATTTCAATAATTTAAAATATTTTAGTAGGGCAGGTGAGAAGAAAAAAACACATAGTTTTAATAAACACAAAGCAGTAAACATCTATTAAATTTACATAACTCTGTCCAAAAAAACAATGGTAAGACTAGGGAATATGTTAGAAAGTATAGCACATCAGCTAGGGTCCAGGTGAAACCACACAGGAATTGGTGAGTTGAGTGAGAGTTCTGCTTCCACAGAAAGCCTGGCAACCCACCCCTGAGAGACACTCGATAGATACCACAACAGAAATCCAGAAGTAGCTGAGAGTTCAACAAGTTCAAGGAATTTTGTGGAGTTGTGGGGAAGATTGTAAGAGCCACAGGGTACATTGCCTACCCTCCAATGACTGACTGCTGCACTCAAAGCTCATAACCTAGAACCCTATGGTGAATACCAGCAATCCTACTGAGGAATGCCCTCAGTGGAATGGGGGTAGGGAGGAGAGGAATGGTACCAAAACATGATTTGTACACACAAAGTTTGTCTTAAATTTAAAAAAAGAAAGTACAGAATTTCTCTCTGAATGGAGGAACTAGAAGACTCCCACATAGAAACTTACATTGCTCCATTGGTATAGACAGTATCACTTCCTTCCACATACTGCACCTGAGCTGGATAGACATGCTGAACCTGTTGAACAGTCTGGACCTGCTGGACCTGAAAAACAAACATCAGGACTGTGTTATGAGGTAGATTCTGTAGGAAGAAACATAGGAGGAGATTTTACCTCTAAGGTTTCTCTGCACATTGATTAACATGAGAAGTGTTAATATTAAAAAAATTATTAGGTTTATGCCAATTTTAAGATAAGCAGCAGGGTTCAGATCAGCTCTAGCATTTATATTTAATAAACTCTATAGCATTCTTCTCAGTTTATGTACACACTTAAAAGCTCAGGTTAACATTCTAAAAGTTTCTCACTTATTTTGAAGATTTAGCAAATTTCATTCTACTTTAACATTTCAACTTTGGCTAAATTTATTTTTTTAATCCAAACAATTCACCTTGGAAATTAAAGACATTCAAATGAGGAGAAACACCTTAATACTTTCCATATACTCATTTTCTAAGACAAATAACTGTTACCAGTCCTCTCCTCCATAGGATGAATTTAAAGCAATTTCAGAAATTATATTCACTAATATAACAATTTGCTATTTCTAAGAGATAAAAACTATTTTAACATGTACATAATATTAATATAACAGCAACAAATCCTTAATATTACTTGAAATTTAATGTCCATACTGTCTTCTTTATGTCAATGACTGTAGTGATGGTTTATTCAAGTTAAAATACAAACAAGTTCTAAATACTGTATTTGGGTATTTTTTTGACCATTTAATCTTTAACAGGTCTCTGTTCTTTTTATTTCTTTCCTCTTACCTGTTGAAGAAACTCAAAGAATTATTGGCATTCTAGATTTGGAGTTGAGCATGCCTAAATTTTATTCCACGTGTGCCTCATAGGTCCTCCATGTCAAAAACTGGTTGTTAAAATGTAGAGAATTAAATAGGCTCCATTTCTGAAAAGCTAAGTGCATTCTTTTATAAACATGCTTTCTGCAATGTTAAGTTTGATGATAGAGTCTGGGAGTGCTAGTTACAAAGATTATTCTATTAGTCGGTTTGCTTGTATGGCATGAATCTCTACAAGCATGCTCACATGTATGGAGGCACACTGTGTAAAGATGTGCACAGGTGGATTGTTGCATGTCCATGTGTGTGTGAGTGCATGAATGGGGAAGCCAGAGGACAAGCGCAGGTTTCACCTTCCAGTATGATGTCTACTACTTTATAGATTCGATCTCCTCTAGATTTGGAGATCATCAATTAGGCGAGACCAGCTGCCCAGTGAGCTCCTGGGATCTATCTGTGTCTTCCTCTCCACTGCTGAGATTACAGGTACATATCACCATGCCTAGCATTTACATGGGTATTGGGGAATCAAACTCCCATTCTAATGCTTTCAAAAGAAGTATTTTACTGACTGAACCATCTCCTCAGTCACAAGGTTTTCTATTACAATGCCCTCTACCATGGTGTATGGAAGATTATTACTGAAGATCATTTAGTAGGAATACTTTATTAACAGTTATACACTTATAGTTAAATTTGGCTACAGTTTCTTCATAAGTTGCCTTCCACAAAGAAGAAATTCCTGTCATTATTTAGTTTCTTGAAAATTAGGCTGTTCTAGAAGAGTGGGATAAGTATATTATTTTATTTCAAATCCCCTGGTCCATCAAGGGTGAACAATGTAGAAGTTTTGGTTTTTGTTTATTTCTTTTCTCTTGCTTTTTTGCATAGTCATAATTCTTACCATTTGAGCAAATTTGATATTACCCAATCCTAGCAGTCTGTTTTTCCTTATTAATATTTTTCTTAAGATTTTTCTTGTTCTATCTTTAGCTAGTGATAGTATCTTCAAACTGTTCCCTTTAACATAAACTTTATAATTTCCTTGCTTCTGTTAGAAAATAGTCTAAGCCTATGCCTTCAATTTTCTACCCCATTATCAGAATCACATTTTGTCAAAGAGCCTTTGAGTTGAAAATGGCATTTTAGGTCTATAATCTGATCATTCTGAACGGTGAAAACTAGGGAGATATTTGTATTTCTAGATCTTTTTCACTGGACAGAGCTAGAAAAATACAAATAGTATTGTAGGAGAATATATGTATTATAAGCCCACACTAAACATCAATTTAATGTAATATATGAATACATTAAATCCTTGATCTAATATTTACTCATCCTTGATCTTATGCTAGGTATTTTGTTCCTGGAGATATTAACATGATTACTTACTGCATTACCATGAATATTATCACTATGCTTCAAGTTACTCAGAAGTTTACAGTTAATTTCATGTATTTAAATTCCTTTATAGCTTTAGGATTCACTGTATTTAGTTTTGACTTAATTATACTTTATGATTATAAAAAACATCTTCATGGTTCCAAAGTCAAAATTATAAAACACATAGACTTATCGTTTTTCTATCCATATGCCTCTCATAGACTTCTTCCTATTAAAACAGCTAATAATCTTCTATAATTTTTCTTTATTTTGGTTTTCATTGTTTAAATTATTTCTGGACATAAGAGCAAATATATATGGATGTATAAATATATTAATAAACATGTATAAACAAATAAACACATACATATATGCATATCTAAGATAAAACTAGCACACCAAACATGTTAATTTGTAGCGGTTTTTTACTTGATAATTATAAAAAACCTGAAGATTGTTGTATTGTAGAATATTGTGCCACAAGAGAATAAATGAATGCAATTCTTTTTTTAACCTGGAGTTGTAAAAAATTTTATAGACATCAAATTCAGATATGAAAAAAATTAATATGTATAAATAAAAGTTGTATTTCCAAAGTAAAACTCTATTATATACTGAATTTTGTATATTTTATTTTTAAATTTAACAAAAATATGTTTAGCAAAATCAATGACAAATGAAAATATAAGCTTTTCAGAAGAAAAACACTAATAGTTTTATAAAAATAAAAGTTTATAGAAATATATTGATAATTTTTTGGAATGGTGATTTATTTCAAAATTTGGAAATCGTGATTTATTTTGAAAGTTAACACCAAAGGTTCAATCCATGAAAGAAAGAATTGATCATGTCTATGTAAGTAAAATTAAATTTTTCAGCTATGAGCAAGAGTGAAGAGCATAAAAAACACAAGAAAACTTTTTTGATGAAAAACGTATTTACAAAAGATGTATCTGATTAAGACTGTTATCAAAAACATACAAAGGCATCTTAAAAATCAATAAGGGGGAAAACTAGGTTAAAAATGGCTAACTGCCATCGATCAGCATCGAGAAACCCTTCAACGTCCGGAATGGTATCCAGCCCCCAGAAGGCAGTTAGTGTAGTGCTGGAAGGCACTGCACAGGCTGCCAGGGGAAAAAGATCAACAACAGCTGGAGTAAACAAAGACCACTGACAGGAAACACAATCGGTGGTTATGAGTAGGCTGACCACACCTCCCAGTGGGAGTGAGCAGCGAACCAAGAAAGGAGCACTTGTGTAATGGAGGAGCCTGGGCCTGGGGCCTGGGGGAGACAATCAACAGCTTTCAATTCGGCCAATTTTCCTCTTAGTGAGGGGGACCCCTTGTCTGGAACTTGGGATTCAGGGCGATAGGCACCAGATCCCGTACTCTTAGGCTCCCAAGACAAGATGCACTATGGGACCAACTGACAGGGAGGCTACTAAAAATAGAATCTAGGTAATCCAGAATTGTGTATATTTGTTAACCTACACTGATCTCACTCTCCAATGGAGATTGTGTTTGTATCTTTCAGGATGCAGCGAGAGAGCTGGGGCTCGTCTAACCCTACCAACCTACCGTAGGCCGATACCTGAGGTTCTGGCAAGAGAGGGGCAACCACAGTCATACCATAGAAGATCCAAATGGAACTCCGCAGAGAAAGCCGAGATGAACAAGGGGCCCACAGCCACAGCCATTAAATCAACACAGGATTAGCCAGTGGAACAGAAACCAACGATTTTCGACACAAAGACCCCTAAGCTCACAACCTTAAAACAAACTTATTACTCATCCACCACGACTCAGGGAACTATGCGGAAGAGGGGGTGGAAAGATTGTGAGAGCCGTGGTGGGGGAGATTATCCAGATGCATGGCCAGGAGAACCTGGCTGAATACTAGGCTATCCATGGTTCCCTGTCACAAGGACTGATCCAGACGACCCATGGAGGAGGTTATCCAGCGGAGTGGGGAGGGGAATCGGGGATAGCAACTCATTGTTTGCCCACTAAATGTTATAACTCATTATGGACAATAGAAAAAATGGCTAAATACTTTAAGAGAACCCCTTACCAAAGAAAATATGTAGATGGTAAATAAGAATATTAAAAGGGCACGACATGTAATATCACATCCGAGAAACACAAATGAAAATGACACAGATATAGCAAAATCAAGAACTTCAAACTAGGATGTCCAATATCTGAAGCATTCACAACAGCAAGTACTGGTGAACATGATGAAAAAAGAGGAACTCTTATTGAGTTCTACTGGAAACTGCAAAATGGGATACATACTTTGGAAGTACCAAATATTTTTACAAAATAAATATTGATATTAACGAAAGGAATTGAAATTATATCCAACAAAAAAGTTGACATATGTTCATCGGCACTTTATTCTTAATTACCCAAACTTGGAAGCAATCAGGCAATCTTTGAGTAAGGAAAGGAATTAATAAATGGTGACACATCCAGAAAATAGAAAACTACTTAACATTTAAGAGAAATTAGAAATTTCAAGCTCTGAAATGGCATGGAGGAAAGTTGGGTGCACATTAATAAATAAATGAAGAAGCCAATATGAAAAGGCTATAATAGTATGGTTCTAACTATATAACATCCTGGAAAAGACAGAGGCACAAACACCAGTGGTTGCCTGTGACTGATGGAAAGGAAGAAGAGATAGGTGGAACACAGCACTATTAGGGCAGTAAAACCATTACTATAAAATTGAGTGCTTATCATTATAAATTTGTTCAACCCATAAAATGAACAATACCAAAAGGTAACCTAATGCAAATTACAGTCTGGATGATACTGATTTATCAATGTAAGTTCATCAATTAAAATTAATGAACCACTCTAACAAGGATGTTGATGATGAGAAAGGCTAAGGCTACTTATGGTGAATGGAGCAGAACATGGGAGGGAGGAAGGAGGAATAGGAAAGGGAAGAAGGAAAGAGAAGGGAATGGAATAGAAGGAAAGGGAAGAGGAGGGAAGGAAAAGAAGGAGGTAGGCATCGTTTTATGTGGCAAATAAACAGAGCAAAATATAGATATATAATTGAATAAATAGATGACAATGCATTTAATATTGCATCTGACATAAAAATAGCTCCTATAAATCAATGAGAAAGGAGTAAAACAGAAAATGGTAAAAGATATTGATAAAGAGGTCACAAAATTAAATTTCAAATAAAAATTCATGTAGATTTTGGAAGTTTTATACCAAAAGTATTCAGAATAATTTGAATTAAAAGAAAATTTGCTTATGACAGAATTTTTAAAATTATGAAATATATTTTATCAATCACTGGAAATTTTAAGAAAATAAGCATTTTTACATATAGTACAGAATAATATAAATTTTTTAAGATTGGAAAACATTTTGGAATCAAGACTAACATTGCTCCTATCTGAATTTTTTTTATAGAAAAATCCATCCTATGAAGAATTATAGGACAATTTTATTAAGAATAATGTAAATAACTAGAAAAATGAATGTATTAAATTTTTAAAAACTATTACACACAACATGGGGCCAATTGAAAAAGAATAAAGATATATACATATAAATATTTATATGCACATACATATATAATATCCAGTACACATTATAAAGCAAAAAGTACACTGCAGAATTTTTTTTTTCAATGTGATTTGTGTTTTCATAGATAGATAGGGGTAGAGTATATGTAAAGAACACACACCCAGCTCCTGAAAATAGCTCTTCTTTGAGAGACAAGAAAAGAGGTGGAGGAGTAAGGTTCATGTTTAATTCTACAGGTCTTACTGTTCTTAAAAATTTTCAACAAAAATTAATTCTAGCATTATATACAAAAAATTCAGCATACAGAAGACCTTTCACTTGTATCTATGCTAAAGTAAATACTACTGGAAATGTCCTTCTACATAAAGCAACATAAAATGAGACAACCATAAAACAAGGCTTTTAGTAACTGATTAGGGGTACTGACTATAGGTTCTATAAGATTGTTACCTTTAAGAGAAGAGAAACAAAATAACAATCAATGTAATTAAAAAAAAAACAGAAAGAGTAAATGAAATGACAAACATCAAGACAACTCATCAAAGAGAAAAGGAAGACACAAATTACAATCCAGGGGTAAAAAGGGAAAGGTCACCCATATTGTAATAGACATAAAGTATTCACAATGGAGACAATGTGCTGCTAATGAATTTAGGGGAAATGGGCTAAGTCCTTAAAATAAAACATTACCAAACCTTGGTGCTGAAGAAATGGTTCGGAGAGCACTAACAGATGATGCTTAAGCAAAAAGGCCCGAGAAGGCCTGAGATTAGCATACACATAATAAACTGGGTGTATAAAATTCTTTTATAACCCTAAACCTGAGTGGTCAAGAGAAAAGAGAATCTATGGAGATTGCTAACTGAAAACAGTAGCTCTTACTTGAGGGAGAAACTCCATCCAGCTCAAGGAAATATATAAGAAATATAGTCCACCTGACTTTCTCCTCTAGGCCTGTGCACATATGTGCATGCATTGCTCCTTAGCATTAAAAAAACACCCGTTTCGGTTCCTTCCCTCACTGAGCTGTTGACCAAAGTGACTCATGAGGTTCCAAAAACAAGACAGAATTCTGTCAAAAGCTCTTGAGTTCCCTCCCCAGGCCTGAGGCCAAACCCTGTTGCTAAAGAAACCACAGAATGCCACAGATCAGCATTGAGAGACCCTTCAAGGTCCGGAATGTTAACCAGTCCCCAGATGCCAGTTAGTGCAGTGCTGGAAGGCACTGCACAGGCTGCCATGGGAAGCTGATCAACAACAGCTGGAGTAAACAGAGACCACTGGCATGAAACACAGCCTGCGGCCATGAGTAGGCTGACCACACCTCCTACTGGGAGAGAACAGCGAACCAAGAAAGGAGCACTCTTGCAATGGAGAAACCTGGGCCTGGGGGAGACAATCAACAACTTTTAGATTTGGCCAAATATTCCATTTAGTGAGGGGGAGCCCTTGACTGGAACTGGGGATTCAGGGCGATAGGCACCGGATCCCGTACTCTTGGACTCCCAAGACAAGATGCACTATGGGAACGATTGATGAGGAGGCTACTAAAAATAGAATCAAGGTAATCCAGAATTGTGTCTATTTATTAACCTGTACTGATCTCACTCTCCGATGAAGATTGTGTTTGTATTTGTCAGGATACAGCGAGAGAGTTGTGACCCATTTAATCCTATCATCCGATCATAGGCAGATAGCTGAGATCCTGGCAAGAGATGAGCCACCACAGTCATACCGTGGAGGATCCATATGGAGCCCCACAGAGAATGACGGGATGAACAAGGGACCCACAGCCACAGCCATTCAGTCAACACAGGATAAGCCAGGGTGACAGAAACCAATAATTTCGACACAAAGACCCCTAAGCTCACAACATTAAAGCATCCTTAATACTCACCCACCATGATTCAGGGAACTGAGCCAAAGAGGTGGCAGAAAGATTGTTAGAGCTGTGGTGGGGGAGACTATCCAGAGGCATGGCACCCTTCAGTAAAAACACACTTGGGCCAGGAGGACCAGGCTGAGTACTAGGCTATCCATGGTCCCCTGCCACAAGGACTGATCCAGACAGCCCACGGAGGAGGATATCCAGCTAATTGGGGATGGGGAGGGGGGCATTGGGGAGAACAACTCATTGTTTACCCACTAAATAATGTAATTCATTATGGACTATATATAATATATCACAGAAAAAAAATACCTGTTTCCATAATATAACTTCTCCACTTAAAATCTTAAGTGCTGTGGAGGAGGTTATCCAGTTGAGGGGGGAGGGGAGGGCAGTGGGGAATTGGGGATAACAACTCATTGTTTGCCCACTAAATAAATGTTGTAACTCATTATGGACAATAAAAAAAAATCTTAAGTGCTGAAGATTTCAGTAAAAATCAAAATATTTCAGGCCAGGATACAAAATTATTTTATTAATAATATCTGCATATTAATATTTTCAGCACAGCATCTCTACTACTTTATAATTACCTATTAAAATCTGGCAAATTCATGTTACTCTTTAATGTTGCTTATGTTGTTTTGTCTATATAATTTGCTTATTAACCAAACCACTATTTCCTTAGACTTGATAAAAAATTTTAGTTTTTCAGGATAAAGGTTTAGCTCTATGGTACAGCACTTGCCTAGCCTACATAAGGCTCTCAGCTCAACATTAGTCTCTCTTTAAACAAGAGCTTCTTTAATTTCCTTTTTCCCATGAGAGATTGTTCCTTTCTGAGGATAGGTAGCATGTGTCTTAGTATCAACTTAGGCTACTGATTGACTTCTTTATGGAGTAAATATTATAGAGGCCAAAATCATTAATTTGGAATTAGGATAACTACTGTTAAATCCTAAATGTTGGTTTATTACAGAAGCTAGTATACTTCTTTAAGCAATTATTTGCTTTCTATTAAATAAAAATATCTAGCATAGTGGATTTTTGTGAGGATACAAAGAAATTAAATCTACATAAAACATGGAATATGCCTGCCTATTTGATAACAATAAATCATTGATGTCCCAGAAGCCCAACACAAGGCACATTGACTGCAAATATTTACTAATTACTGTAAATTTAAATAATGTCCTAAAGCTAGCTATGTAGTAGTGTATAATTATTTGTAGAATTTATACTATCATTTAAATATGGATGTCTATTTTTAAAAAGTCACCAAGAAATGTTTATTATTCTAAAGCAAACTAATAAGACCACTTTTGATGCTGTTTAATTTAGCACTAATAACCACAGGAAAATTTTAAGTGATAGGAGATAGAGATTGGCTAGGCAGTCAGGGTGACAGAACCCCAAAAGTGAATAGCTTTTTATTCCTTGACTAAAAGCAGGAAATGCCACTAAGCCTGCAGAAACCCAGATGTCACACCCTCCAGGAAAGATTTCTAGACTAAGCTTGTACCCTTGCTAGAGGACATAAACTCTGTAAAATGTGGTCTTTGTCCATAGTAACCTGCACACCTGGTCTTCCTCAAATAGCCACACCCCATTAAAAAAAAAAAAGATCTGCGTCTCCAGATGGGCTTCTGGAGCAAGAGCTCTGCCCTCTTCTCTCATGGGGCTCCTCAATCCCCCTCTTCTGTGGGCAAGAGCTCCACCTTTTTCCTTCTCTTAGGTTCTGTCTTAAGCCCTCCTTTTTTCCTTCTAAAATTCTAAGTTATAATAATATCTTTCTGAATCTTATCCTCAGGTTTGTGGAGTTCATTCTTTTAACCATAGGACAAGGATCTGGGAACACCCCAAATTATTGGTGCATTGACATACAAGGAACCCAAAATTCTTGCATCATAAGCTACGTTATTTTCTCTATATATATTATTTTCTTTTTTAACTGTGATTCAAATGGTTCAAATATTATATTGTATTACTCTATTACACATTAATTGCTGTTCAAAGATATGTTAAATGATTATGTACTGCAAACTAATTTTCTATTTTAATTGCCATTAATTAGAGTGTAGGAACTATTAAAATAAGAATGTCTAACAGATAAAACTAATTCCTGTAGGCATTTCATTATGATTACCAATAGCTTTATTTTCCATATATCTGTGTGAAATCCAAATCTATAAACTAATACTTTTGTTATGGCTCACTCTACTCAAGCCCTTAGAAAAGGAGATGATAAAACCAATTATACTAAAATTAATTTTCTCTTATACCTCAATAGTTTCTGTGAAATCAATTCTCAGAAGTGCTTCTCCAAAGAACAAACAGTTTTGAATTTTAATAAAGAGTAAAGAGGCCAATATATAAACTGAAAAGAGATGAAAGAGTGGACAATTGTGGAATTAGTAGAAATATTCAACAATTTTGGTAATTAACTATTCAATAAATAAAAGTGACCTGGATATATCAAGGTAAGTGAATTTGGGCCAATTTTTGAAAGCTTACATACCATGTTAGAATGATGTCAGTAATGAGAACTCATTAAAGTAACATTTTTATCAAAAATGTATCAACTGAATAAAAAAATCACCCTCAAAACTATAAATATATGTAGTTAGGTATTTATATTCATAGCAGCCAGATGACCAAGAAACTTAGCAAACTCATATTAACACATTTAAATAAGTGGAAGCACTCATATTACTATTCAAATGTAGAATGTATATTTGCTTATTGTTCATCACTTGTATGTATAATAGAAGTGAATAACAAAAAATTCAAATCATACAGAAAATGTGCCAGTTCATCAGAATCTATTAGTATATTTTGAGGACAAACTTATATAATATATTATTATGGTAGTGCTTCAAGAAAAATATATGTATTCTACTTCAAAGCAGAAATCCTTTTCAATGTAAGAAACCATTTATAATCATCAAGTTTCTTAGTTATCTAAAAACTGTTCAAGTATCTTTGTAAAAACTTCTTCCTTATGTCAAGATCATTATCATGCAGTCCTTAAGCATTTAGTTGGCACCAATCACTTAAAAACCTTAGCACTATCAAAAGCTGTATTAAAATCACTTTTAATAAAGCTACCAGAGACAAGACCAAGCACTGAGCTGATTAAAAAGCATGGTACTTTAAAATGTTAAGGTTAGAGGCTATTATGCCATTGACCAATTTTGAAGCAGGAGGGAGTAAGATCAGTATAATAATAGCAGGTATTAATAAAGGGACAACAGGGAAGAGAGTTCTGAAATGCAGCAGAGAGTTAATTATAAAAGCCACCTGTGAGCACAGAGAAGGAACAGAACTCATCCAGGATTGCCAAACCAGCAGTACTATAGGGAAATGAGGTAATTCAGTCAGGGTAAGTGGAAAAATCAAGTGAGCACAGTATGGAGATGCTATAATGGAAGATGCAGGAAAAGAAAGAGCACAAAGGAAAAATAGATTTGCCCAAGAAGCAGGAGGTTATGAAAATAGAAATCATAAACCGGAAATGTATTTTCTCAGTCTTGGGGAAAGGTAAAACAAAATTATATGTCACAGGCTATTTCATCTTAACACGAAAGAATCCTACAAGTATTGTAAATGTTCAAACTAAATTGTAGGTGAAGGATGCTTAGGCTTTATAAAGACAGGATCACTGTGAATTTTTTTTTGAAAAGCATGGCCAAATGACAGTATAGTTTTGGACGGAAAAACCTATTTAAATTCTCTCTTGCTGTACTTACTGAGGAAAAGATGTTTCTTTGAATCATTAGCACTAACTTAGAGTTCAATATCCAGCATAAAAGATAGTCAATGTTAACTCCAAAAGTATTGTTAAACTCCTCAGACTGTTAGCCCTTCTACATCAGTGAATGTGATGAATATGAAAGACCGAAAAACAGTATATCACTCTAACTTGAGTGACAGAATTCATTGTAAGTAGAAAATTGTATTTGTTTACTTACATTACAAATTCATTAACTGGCCGTCTCCACTTATAATTTCTAGCCTATGTTTTTTGTGGGTTTTTTTTTGGATGCAGTTTTCATGCAGTAGACATTAAAGAAATGATGCTTCCAGTAAATGTTAATCTAATCAACATGCTAAAGCTAAGCCATTTCTTCAACACAGTCACAGGTACATGTGAGACTTAAGCTTCCACAGGAATGGTTTACTAAAAATACAGGATTAGCACAGACACCCTGAAGACATTAGCATGGTTGTAGATGATACTGCGGCATGCAAGGCGGGAAGGTCCTGATTTGTACTCCAACCATATAAGAACGAGGAAACAACATGGTAGCGACATAGCTCAATTCCCAAGTCCTAACTGCCTACTATCTACGGGCACAAAATGGAGCAGCATCAAAAACAAAGAAGCTAAGTGGAAAAGGTAAAGCAGGTCCAAAGGCAAGTAGAGTATTTTTGGAAGCAGGGATATAAATGACAGGACTTCGTAGTCATCCATCTCACTGATAGTGATTTGCAATTTACTTTACTTAATCTTTGCAAATTTCCTAAATTGAAGACCAGACCAAGATATTTTTTACTTTTCTAAATGTGGTGCTCTAAGTACAAAGAGATAACCCAAAGATCTGTTAAATGACACGTGGTAGAGACTCCAAGTCTTAGGACTTCACACCCAGCATTCTTCCCCTATTTTCAGTGTTTTCTCACTCATGGAATAATACATTAAGAATTTAGTGTTTTTAATTCTTTTTTTAAAGCACTCAGATATGTAAAGAAGTCTCAGTTCATTGCCATACATTAAATACTGTATTAGTTTATGTATGAACTAGCTATTCGCATAAATCTCTTTTAAAATGTTAGTAACAAGAAGCTGTAATACTATCATACTAAGAGTAATTTTGAAGTGAACTATAGGTTTTCGCCCCCTTATTAGCAGTGTGTCATGTAACTGCTCCCAATATTTTATCCAAAACTTGGAAAAATATAATTTTATACCTTTTAAACAATGAATAAATGTGTAAAATGAGATTGTCTCCTTCTTTATCTTCACACTGGCTTCCTGGAGATAATGATGACCTCTAGGATAGTATGCCTTTCTCCAATCCAACACGACTGTTACACTGCATGTGCATTTATACTAACCAGAAGAGTCAGCCTGAGCCGGGCGTGGTGGTGTACACCTTTAATCCCAGCACATGGGAGGCAGAGGTAGGAGGATCACCATGAGTTCAAGGCTACCCTGAGACTACATAGTGAATTCCAGGTTAGCCTGGGCTAGAGTGAGACCCTACCTCAAAAAACCAAAAAAAAAAAGAAAAAAGAGTCAGCCTAACTGACAAGAGATAACCTCCATGTGTGAATTAAAAGTTATTTTTTGAACATGGGAGCAGCATACTTTATTCAACTGCCTCACTTAGGGACACTGACGCAGAGGCTTCATGACCATGCAACTGTATTGTCTTATATATCCTTGTGGGAACTGAGTGGTCATCAAGACACACTAGATGCTTACTGGGGCTCAAAATTAATTCATGTGACTTTTGCTCGCAGTTCACTAGCATTCAATATTAAGGAAATATCAGGAGAACATGCAGGTTAGCATTTTATGTGTTTGATCTAGTTACCTTTTTATAGGAAAGTGCATGTACAAAAAAGCTAAGTTGTGTGTTTCTGCTAATTACTTTCTTCACTGAGAAGTGGGTTGGGAGGAGGGCAGATTGAGATTGTATGCATATCCCACACAACTACTTTACTGAATTCAGGGCATTCTATAGCATAGATGCAGCTCAACTTATTTAGCCATTTCACTTAAAAGAATATTGATGTTGCTTCTTTATTAAATAAAACATTATACAGAAACAATATAAGGGTTGGGGTATAACTCAGTAGTAGAATATTTGTGTAACATGTGTGAGGTGTGAGGTTATGAGTTCTATCTTTAGCACTATAAAAATCACCAGAAACACCTGACGAGAGTAAAGTCATTCCCTATTCAGATGAAGACAGTTTCATACCAGCACTAGCAAACGTGTCTTGTTGGATGCTTAACCAAGTGGCTAAAGATAGGATTACAGATGCTTATGACTAATTTCAGACTAAATGAATGACCAATTGGTTCATACACAAATTTATTTAAGCAAATGTGTTACAAGTACCAGAAAATAATAGCATGAATCAATTTCAAACTGATATTAAATGTTTTATTTTACAATGTCCAGATAAGTATTTCACAGCTTTGTAGATATGTCTGTGTATGTTTATGTATAGGAAGCAGAGTATTTCTCCTGAGAAAATTGTAAATGTGATTTGTTAATTTTCACATAATGTCATTTCCAATAATGTCATATCCTCACCCACTGTAAAACAGAAGTAGATATATAAAATTAAAAGTAAAGATTTCTTAAATCATTTTAATATAAAACAAATCCCTTTTTAGTGAAGCGAAATAATGACTGAATTATGTTACTCTGCTTAAGATAAAAAACAAGGTATTCCATTTATTTGCTACTGTGTAGGGATGACTCAAATGGTATTAGCAGTTTTATGAGTGCCAGGATGGAAGTGAATATCCAGAGACCCCACCCCCACCAACCACACCAATGCCTGACTGCTGCTCTCTCAACTCATAACCCATCTTGAATACCAGCAATCCCATTTAGGAGGGTACTCAGAGGAGTGGGTGCAGGGAGGATGGAAATGATGGTACCAGAATATGATGTATCCATACAATGTTTCTACTTTATAATGACAATTAAGATTGAGTGTTTTATAAACATCAGATTTATAGTAGCATTCATTTTTGTAACAGTTGGGAAGTGTTTCTAGTTTTTTTTCAATGAAAATTAACTTTTATTAAAATTTCAATAAGAAATATCACATTTAATATAAAGATTGAACTTTTCTTTGACCATAAAAACTAGAAATCAGAGTTCTGTGGAATGATGCACAAACTAATATATTTTTTCCAGTGTTTGAAAAATAGTTTCAGGGTCATATTCCTAAGGAGATCCAAGAAATAATCATCCCTAGGAAGAGATATCTTGCCACAGTCAACACTTCATAGACACAGGAGCTGGCTCAATGCTGTAATTTCAACATCTGGAATGCTGAAGTAGGACCATTGAACAGTTAAAAGCCAACCTAAGCTATATGAGATGCTGGCTTAAGACAATCAAGCAAACAAAAAACAGCCTAAGACAATACAAAAAGGACTGTAAAGATGGCACAGCAGTTAAAGGCACTTGCTTACAAAGCCTGAGAGCCCAGGTTTGATTCCCCAGTGCCCACATAAAGCCAATTGCACAACGTGGCATGTGCATCTGGAATTTTTTTATAGTGACAAGAAGCCCCTGGCATGCCCCATAGTCTCATTCTCTCTCTCTCTCTCTCTCTCTCTCTCTCTCTCTCTCTCTCTCTCTCTCTCTCTCTCCCCCCGGCAAATAAAAAAATTACATTTAAAAAAATATATTTTACTGAATTTGAATAGGTAGAAATGATTTATAAATTATTTTTTGTTCCAAAATGTTGAACAGCCATGCAAAATCACCTTCAATATAATTTTCATTCTTCACTTGGGTCTAAGTGATGGATGCCTGCACGTTCATAGTTATTTTTATTTATACAGAACAGTAAAGAATTCAACTGGACTGCTTAATGGAGAATAACTGGAGCGCTAATGAAAACAAGTTGAAATCAATGTGTTTATATGGATATGAATGGCTATACGATGGTACTATACTGCAACGAAAGCTTTATTTTTCCCTGAAAAAAAAATCAAATCGTAATTGAATGTCAAGAATGGGAAATTTGAAATGTTCTGAATAAGCCACTCCCCACGCCTGCTAATGTTATTAAACATTAATGTATCTTTAATAGCGAAGAAAAAGATTATCATCCTTTGAACTTAACCACAACATGATGTGTCAATCAACTAAATATGAACAGAATGCAAGGGAGTTAGAAGATTTTCTTCCTTTATCATGTTGACTGACTTTGCACACATGTTGTTGAAGTTATCTCTGACACTACAATGATATGTTCTCAGGAAAATATTGTTCGTTTTAATAGCAGTAGCACAAGTGTGTCATAAAATTAACTCAAACTACATCTAGATTCAGTCTATGGTATTATATAGAACATCCTAGAATTCTGCTAATGGCAATTGCAGCACAGAACCTATGGTAATAAGAAGAGTTTATAAAGGTCAGTATTTTACAAAAGAAAGAGTGGCTTGAGACACAGAACACTTTACACATTAATTTATTGTTATTTTAACCCTATAACATAATTGCAGGATTCCATATATCCACGATCTTAAATATCTGTGTTACTCATTGCCACTACGTTATAATGATTTCTACTCAATTATATGTAAGATGATAATGTAAATGAAAACTCAAAAATAAACAATGATCTAAATAACAAATATTAGACATTTTTATAATGGGGTGATATAATTTTCTTTATCTATAAAATATTAATCTCAAGCGTCTACTTTGATTTATTTTCCATATCTATCTATTAACACAAATCCCTGTGATGGGAACCTTCACAGCTGCCTGGCATGTTTCTGGGGTCAGAGTAGAATTTTTCGATTCATTTTCATGGAACTGCTATTACAATGAGACTTTATTTACAAAGAACTATGACCAGGCTTCTTTGGCATGCTTTTGAGTAGGTGTCATGTTGCCTAAAAAAAATTCAGAAACATCTCTCCTGGAGTTGAGTGATTATTAATAACACTACACATTAAGGTATAAAGATTGTAAAAGTTAATTTCTATTTTTTTTTATTTTATTGTACTGCTGGGAGTCAAATCTTGGACCTGACAATCTTTCTTTAACTGAGCTCTATTCCCAGCATGAAGTTTGTTTGTCTGTTTTTGATGATATTTTTAAGGAACAGAATTGTGACATAGGTCCTAACTTGTAACTTCATGTTTCTGTTTTTAATTGTAGCAATAGTCTCTTCTTTTAAAAATGGAGTTAATAAGATAAATTAAATGAATTTAGACACTTGAAAATAATGTAACCAATTCAATTTCTGTAACAGCACAGTCAATTCCTTCTGTTTAAATTTAATTCTTTATTTATATTAGAGCCAAGTACTTGGAATTAATTTGGTGTTTCCACTTATCCAGCTCAAACATGCATTATATTAACTATCAAATAATTGATATAGATACCCTGACTTCTGGGATAATTTCAGTGATTTGTAAAGCTCAAATCATTTAAATTTCCATTCACTGAGATGATAATAAATTATTAACCAACATGTGGCTAGAAATTTAAATTACATAAGACTTCTCTTTAATAAATGTATCACTTCTTCGGAAATGTAGTTATAGAAAATAGACTCATCAACTTAAGTAAGATGAAAAGAAACTGGAGAAAGTCCAAGAAATAGTACTATAAATTGCTTAATGATTGGGAAATGGTTTAACAAAGGAAGTCTAAAATAATTTGGGTTAGTAGAGAACAGAAGGCTGGTGGAAGGAGAAATAATTGTCTTTATTCAAATTGTTTGAAACAGCACTATGGGAACATAGGCTGGCTTTCAATATACTGTCCAAGAGAAAAGGATCTAGACAGATTAAATCAATTAGCAACTGGAAGGACTATATTTAGGTACCAAGAAAAATTCCACTTGAAGTCTGAAGACTTCAGAGACTAATATAAAGATAGTTGTAAAGCTATGCCTCCAAAAATATTCAGCCACAATTACTGAAGGCAGTCATTCTTCTGAAACATACATAGTAAATGTCCTATATGCTGTGTAATACAGGCTCACCTTTGACCATTCCAATATACTACTTAACAGCCCAGCTTTTCATTATAGTACCTTCTTGGTTTTATCTGGGAAACTGTTAGCCAAGGACCCCAAAACCTAGCAATCTGATTGCCTTCATATCAACCCACACTTCCAGGAACTGACCCATGCCTCTATTCTTTCGCACAATGACTCACAAAAGTTAATATAAAATTACCCTAGTGTAATGGGGAACTTGGGGTTCCCATCAACACACCAAAAACTTAGAGTACCCAGATTTTTGTCATATAAATTTAAAGAATTAAAATTACAAAACACCAGAGGGTAAGGTTTAGAAAGGCTTTATTAGATTAAATAGGGAAAATATTAAGAAAGGAAAATATAGGCAGCTCCCATCACAAGGGAAAAAAAAAAAAGGCCTATGTGGGGGAAAAAAAAAACAGCCCCTCACCACAGCCACCGATATGGTGAGTGGCCTTACCTAAGCCTGGAGAGTCAGATGTCTGTGCTGGCCCAACATAAGGTATATGTGGGGGATGCCCCTCCCACCATAGCTGCATGGCTACAGTGAGAGCGCTTACCAGAACCAGGGGGTCTGTGCTGGCCAGCCAAGCAAGAGGAAGAAGGGAGGAATCAGTCTGTTTTAGGTGAGCCAGAAAGAGTGTCTGGCTCTGACCAATCAACAGTCCAAGACGAGGTTTGAGCTCTAGTAAAGGAAACCTCCCACTCTAGGAAGGGGCTCAGGAATGGCAAGAGATAGACGAAGACTGTCAATATAAATCCCAGAACACTCCTGCTCCTTATTTTCAGGGTCCCAGTCACCCTCAACTGTCACCCTAGGATTCATCACCTCTCACCGAGGGTAACTCTAAGATGTGGTGGAACACTAGCTTCTGGATTCCTCCACTGTGATCCATTTCCAATTATCTGCAAATGTAATGTGTATTATTAAATCAGCACTACACAAGGCCCTGTCTTCTTTTCCAAGTATGCTACTGATATGGCCAGTTTTCAGAATAGGTATATTCTGATATATATAATATGTCAAGACAGGGGTTTTCAAAAGATACAAAATGATAAATATTTATTGCCTGTTTCTGTATAATAGGAATGGCAAAACAATCAATTTTTATAGATAAAAATGTTGTTTGAAATTAATGTCTAACATGTATGCTTGACACAGATAGCTTGAAGAAGTTGATGAACAACTCAACTGGTGAGGAAAGATCCAGGAAAGGAGATCCTTCTCAAACTGTATTGTATAAATCACTAGCAGTTCCACAAAGGCATTTCAGAAGCTGTTACAAATGAAAAAGGAAGCTAAGTGGGCAAGCTCCCTTCCCCATTCTGTCAGAACAATCTGTTTTTGCACTATTTCAAAAATCCCTTCAATACATATTGAGGCATTTCATCTGCCAAATATTTACTGGTTCCATAGAATGGACAATACAAACACACCCCATTTATAAAAGAACTATAATGTCAACCCCACACATTCATTTTGTAATTACTGCTTTAGAGTATACTTCTCAAATATAAGCGCAAGTATAAGGTCAAATGACGATTATCAAAACTAGTTATTTCAAATTCTTGAGTCCCAGTTCCATCAATGATTAAAAGGGAGACAATGCTATCTACCTTGTCTTGAGATTTAGAAATAATGAGCCATGATTTAAGCAGAGAAAAGGGCACATATTAAATGTTGACATTCAGTAGAGGGTGGTTTCTATTACTATCGGTTGTTGTTTCAACTGAACGTTTTTATAAAAATTGAATCAAAGATCAAAACGATAGCTATTATTGATAATTAGCCTACAGTACATTCCAAAACATGATTTATAAGCTCAAGATACGAAGGTCCTAGAAATCATGTTTCACCCCACCTCATGTCCCTCTGCGTGTCCTTCACACACCTCTCCAGAAATTTCTACCCTTTATAAGTTCCATCAGCACATCAAGTTTTCTTATATACCATTTCTTTCTATACTTCTCTTTAAAACTCTTCTGTTCCACCATTGATACTTCTATTCCTCAATCATAAAACACACTGATTCCTGACTTGAGCAACTGAAAGAAGTAGCATTTCTGCCTTCATTTTGTGTCTATCTCCTTTACTCTGGGCCAGATTTGACTCTATACAGGCACTGTACACTCGTGGACCATGAGTCTACCTTTCCAGTCACAGTCCTCTTTCAAGGCTGACCAGGGATATTTCATTGTCCCAAACCAGAAGTCACCTTGGATTCCAGGAACAGCAAAGCCTGACTACCCCCAAATGAGGTCAAGCTGGTGTCATTCTGATCTCAAAGGTGAGCCTCGTGGACTAGTAATTCAGTTCAAAATGAAGAATAATAGGTTGGAAAGCCCGAGAGATGGCTCAGTGGGCAAGAATTCAATGCAAACATGAGGACCCGAGTTCCATCCTCAGCACCCATGTAAAAAGCCATGCATGGAATTCCAAGGCTGAGAGGGGAAGAGATAGGAAGATTAATGGGGATCCTTAGTCAGCCAATCTAACTGAAAAACAGTGAGTTCCAGGCTCTGTGAGAGACTCTGTATCAGAGAACTAAGGCCAAAGAGCCATAAGGAACACTGACATCTTCCTCTGGCCTCTATAAATGTGTGCATATAGGGCATTGGCATCTGTACATACACATGCATACCAACATAAGTGCAAAAATACAGCAACAGTCAAAACCTGAGAAAACAAGACAAAAAACCCATAGGTTTGCATTTATAAAAAAAAACTGAAAGCAAGTTTATAATTATTTTGAATTTACTGCTTCTTGTTTTGTGGTTTGGGTAAGGAACCTAGTACTTCACATATTTTAGGCAAGTACTGAGCTACATGCCCAGCATGCAGCACTTTTACGATTTTAAATTAAAACAGCTACAAAAATCAACTGGCAAAAGTATAAAAAAAAGAGAAATGACTAAGTACTAAATATTATAAAAATTAATGTAAAAATGGTAATTTTTCCATTAGAAGATCAGAATACTACTTCTGTTACTCATTACTACTAATAAAAATGAAAAAAGTTGATCCTCTATACCTGTGATTCAGCCTATAAAATGTCAACTAACTGTGGATCATTCTATAAAAAAGAAAAAGCACACAGGCACCTCACCACACACATACAAACATGTATATACACATGCACACACCATACAATATACAAAAATTCTAGAAAAACTGAACATGTATACAATATTATATTAGTCTCTCTATATATATGTATATGTGTGTGTATAATACAGAATAATAACTATTTACACAACATTTATTATTGGAAGTACTCTAGAAATTTTAAAGTATATGGAAGAATGTTCATAGGGTGTATTCAAACTCTATGTCATTTAATAGAAAGAAAAATGAGAAATGACTATAATAGGCAAAAGCAGTAAGTGAATTAAAACTGGCATATTAAACCAGATACTATGCTAAATCATTAAATGAACACAATAGTAATTTAGCTACATATTGGATGTCATTATCCTGATATTATACTTAAGGAAATCTAATCTCAGGAAGGTTAATGTTATGTCCAGAGTTCTATAACTTGGAAGAGCCAGTCTGAACCCAAATCACTCCAACCATAAAGCTTTATTTTGTTATAGTGCTGTGAATGCAGAACCTCAATAATGCTACTTGAACAGTTTCCAACCTCCACAAATCTGTTTTTGTTGATGAAGCAAACCTTAAAGAAAATAAGGAGTTGAACCTCAAAATACAGAGATACAGGTAAAAGAGAGATGGGGCAGGGGACATAAATTATCTAGCATAAAATAAAAATCTTGAGAACAATGGATATAGCTTGTCAATTTGCACAGCATCAACAGTGGTATGGATAGCATCCAAATTCCAGAGAACAAAGAAGTTGCCAGATAATGGGGATATGCAGGCCTCTGTACAAGGATAAGTGACAGAAGACAAATGTCAACTGACAGATAAAAGAATAAAATAGTAGGGAGGAGACAGCTGAAGGTACCATGAGCACATCACCTGACTCAGACTCCCACAAGAGTTTCCTGTGTGGCCTTGCTCCACATCATTCCCTTGCCATTGAAGAACAGGAGACAGAAACTGCTTAGGCAGGTTAGGGTGACAGGGCTCAAAGTGAAAAGCTTTCTCTTGGCTAAATGTGGGAATTGTCCATGGGTAAGTACAGGAAAATCTAGGTAATTTCACTTTACTATAAGTGGAAATATAAGAAGGGTCTGGTCTTTATTATCTCTGACCTTTAAGGGAATCTTTACACCCCATTCCTGAAGAATTAATAATTTTAGGAAACCTGACCCCAGGCCCCAGTTATCAGGACTAGACCAGCCGCCCATGCAGGGCCTCACATGAAAGACACTCTCAAGTGTCTTGGGGTAGGCTTCTCATTTTCTGTAAATCCCCTCTTTTCCCTTCTTGGGCAAGAGTTCTGAATTTGTTCCTTCCCTTAAGTACCCTGTTTCTTAAAGCTCTTCCTCCTAAAGCTCTAAGCTGTAATAGAATCATTCTAAACTTTATTTCCTGGTCTGTGGATTTCATTCACGTTAAGGGTTTTGACTCAGTCGAAGCTGTGTGTGACTTTGACAGGCTGGAACCCCTAATTCTGAATTACTGCTCACACAGAGCCTAGAAAGGCTGCCACTCTCAGGACACCCCCAAATCCCAGTATCATTAGGTCTCTCTCCTTTCTACACTAATCCTGTACTTCTTTTGAACTCTCTCATGCTTTTCACTACTCTTCAAATATGTTTTCTTTGCTAAATTCAATTTTTCCTTCAGCACACAGTTCAAGGGCATCTTTGATAAGACAATATTGACCCATACACCAAAGAACAATCATCATCTTTACTTCTGAAAGACTCTGAATCAAGTTTCATGAAAACTATATCCTTCAAAAGATGACTTCCTATGATCACATCAAATTATCCCAGAATTGAGCATAGTGTATGGTACATATCTCTTAAAATAATGGTGTCAAGAACAGATTCCAAGCTCCAGATGTAACTCCAGATGAGAAAATATTTTTTAAATCTAACAAAATTAAAAAGCTACGACGATATAAATACAGCTTACATTTTTATAAATATTCATTAGAAATTGTCAATTAAAGGTGCTTTATATTGAATTGGTATTATAAACTTTATTTCAGATTTAAAAATGGAAGTATCCTTTGGAATATCATACTTTTTTATATTGGACAATGAAACATTGCAGCATTGGTTCTAAAAATAAACATTCTCTTCAAGAGGTAAAATCATTGGTTTTTTTCCCCTCCAAAAGATATTCAACTGGAATTCATTTGAAGTTTTACCTCTAGATTTCATGATGTCAGCGATAATCTTAATTATGAAACATTGTCTTTGCAGAGAAACAAGCCAATAAGAATGGAATGTGTGTGTGTGTGTGTGTGTGTGTGTGTGTGTGTGTGTGTGTGTGTGTTTGTGTGTGTGTGTTTTAAGCTCTATGTCTGGGAAAGGTGGATGGCTCTTCATATTTGCCTGGGTATAATCTGTTTACTTTCTGTACATATTTTGTTTATAGATGCTTTCTCACATTGTTATACGTCCGATTTTCCTCTAAACTCTGGGCCCTTTACTAATCTAATCTCTTAGCTTTCTTCTATGTGAAGGTGAATGGCTCGTGCTCTCATGCTTTGCTTCCCAAGTGTGTATGCCTGTTTCATGTTTCCCCCCTCCCCAGGGAGATTTTCTCTGTGGAGAAGACTTTTTCCATTATCTCTGCCCCTTTACAGACAGGCAAGGTGGGCAAGGAGGGGAATTCCCTTCCAGCTTGAGCCTTTCTAGCCTTCCCTTGGATTTCAATTTTCCCTAATTAAACCTCATAATTCATAATTTATCCTCCTCAGAGTCTGTTTTCTCAATTCTTTGTAAGGTTCACAGGCCTGGGGTTTCCCCCGAGTCCCCCAATTCCTGCATCATAAGTCACCAAAGTAGGACTTTCTGAGCCATAATAAAAGAAATTTCTATTTGTAAGGATGGCCTTTATTAGTTCTTAAATAGGGATAAATAGTAAGTCTGCACAACTATCTTTCAACTATATAACCTTTCTCAGTGGTATTTAAGTTCTGCATCTTCGAGATGTAAATATATTCCTTTGTTTCAACTAAGAGCCATGCCTCTGCAAGATATAGGATTAACTAATGCTTAAGGGTAAGGAAAAAGTAATCAGCTCTACAGTCCCAACTTTTAAAAATTAGAAAAGGATAATTGTCTAAATTGATAGCTATAAAATTTTCTAAATATTTGCTTACTTTTATTCATTTTATGTGAATCTGTTTATCATATTATTTCTGTTAGGCTTTAGGCAAGCTGCTTTTCTTTTCCTCTTTCTACAATTATGACAGGTAACCCCAACTTTATTGAGATCTATGACTTTGGAATCCAAACTGTTTTGAAACTGACTAAGCCATACTACCCTACAGATGTGGCTAGGAATGCTACCTCCTTCCTAGTCACCATTTATGGCCCTAAGTGAAGTGATTTTCCAAGCTCCACTTCCCAGAGGAAGTTTAGCAGGCATTGCAGAGAACTGGTCCCTAATATGGTCCCTAATTTATTAAACCGCCATACAACCCAGATCCAAAAATAGAATGATTCCTATCAGATAGGCACAGTTCCCATGTAAGGCTCCTCCATCGCAGAACAAGATTCTCCCTACCTTCCCCAGAAGCCTTTTAACCACTACCCTTCCCTTGAAAAGTTGTCAGCTATTTGGGATTATATTTGTCTCCAAAGTATATTAGGTGTTCATTGCTTTCTATTTTCAAGTATAGCAACTTTTAGCATTTTTCTTTGGCATAGCAATAAAACACTGCCTGTGCTTAATTGATACCTATTGTCATGGGTCATCTAGGAATAATTATTAAATAAAAAGAAATCAGATAAATATAAAGAGACAGACATTTTGTAAATTACATGTAGAGGTAAAACATTTGAGTACTGAAACAGTGTTATAATTTGAAAGTTAATTAAGTGGTTTCTAATATAAAAGAGTATGTACTGAAATAAAACTAGGTTCTAATTACCTACCTAAAAAACAAGATATAAAATTAGCAAATTTAGTGGGGGCAGGATTTATATCATATCTTAAAACACTGATCTTCTCTTAGTAATATTTATAAAGAACAGCCTTACAGAATGAAGATTTTGTTTTGTTAGGGTCATTTCCTGTATTTTCTGCTAATTGGGTTTTTATTATTCAGAGAAATTACATCTTAAAAGCAATAGGGTTTAAATATCTGTTTTAAAGTGATTTACATGATTATTTTATAGCTAGTTAAATAGACATTATTTTAGGTTATTATACTATATCTGTAACCTTATGTCTCTGTGAATAAAGATGTGCATACATATGCAGTTAAAATATGCTTTGTGTCTAAGCTTTGTCTAAATATTATGTAAATACTCATAGGCTTAAAAGCATACACATGCAAGGTAAACAACAAGTGTTCTCTTTTCTGCAATATAAATTACATCTGGACCTTACACATATAAAAAGTCGATGAGGGGGAGATTGTTCAGTAGCTAAAAACACTCGTTATGTTACCCAAATGACTGGAGTTCAGACCTCCAGAACTCACATAAGTCAGGATCTAAGTAGTCTCTGTAATACCATCAACCTACAGTGATGGGAGTCTGAATAAGGAGAATCCCTAACCTCACAGGGCCAGCTAGTAGTGGGGCATTCAAAGCAGCAAAACTACAAGCAAAACTGTCTCAAACAAGGTCGTAAGGTTGTACTATGACCTGGACATGCCCACCATGACAGACAGACAGACACACACACACACAGAGGAGAAGACAGAGAGAGGGAGGGAGAGAGGGAGGGAGAAAAGGAGGGGGGGAGAGAGAGAGAGAGAGAAATGATCAACGAGACTGGATATTTTATGTCAACATTCAAATGGGAAAGCCCAATCATTTGGGCAGTCCTGATATTTAAAATCTGGTCCAGGAATACATTGTCTAAGTGAGCACTTTGTCTAAGTGAGTATATGAGCCCCTTCCAAGCATTACCTGGTAGTTGGACCCTGTGGTCTGTGATGAAGTGAACCAGATGTGTCCCATAAACATAAGTGCTTGGTTCCCAGCTGATGGCATTTGGGGAGGTGAAGCCTTGCTGGAGGAAGTGTGTTGTTGGGGGGCAGGCATATGGCTGTTATAGCCAGCTTCCCCTTGTTAGAATCCCACCATCATGGAGCTTAACCTTGAAACTAAGAATAATAAATCCTTTCTTCCCGTCAGCAGCTTTTGGTCAGGTGATTTGTCCTAGCAATTTGAAGGCAATGACAACATGATGCTTCTAACAGCTCTCCTGTTCCACTTATTCTTAAGGCCATGAATCTTCAACACACAGGTCTCATTATTAAGTAAAAGACAGAATGCTGCAAAGTTACAAATAATAGATACTCCAGAGTATGAACATATACTCCTAAAATAAGGTGATAACCAAATGTAAAGACTAGGAAAAAATAATTTTTGATATTTCGGTGGGCACATTATGAATACCAAAACTCATCTTTAGAAGTTACAGAAGCAGAACATTCACCATTCAAGGATGAGGAGTGAAAATTATAAAGGGGATTTGTCATCCTGACCTAATTTTGTATTGCCGACTTACTAGCTAAACTTCAATTCCACACTAATTTTCTTGTCTTTAAGAATGAAATAAAGGCCAGAAATCTTTTAGTAAGCTAGATGAAACTGGTTAGATCTAAGATGTTGTGAGAATGGCCTAGAGAGAACTTTTAACTTCCTCCATAATAATCCTGTCTGCATGCTGAATGACCCCTTCCAGATGCAGTGATAGTTGTCAATGATGCCAAGTGGAACAAAAACAACATAGCAGCTGGCCCTCAAATACCCAGGAAAATCTCTGCCCATTCCTAAAAAAGGCATGAATATCCCTTTTTATTAGGCTTTTCCTTTCCCTCATCTCTTTTACAACACCCATCTAAAACCTCTCAGTCTCCACCAGGTTAAGAAGTTGATTTATGAATCTATCTACCACTCACAACTCCTATTACTGGCTAAGATCTACAAGACTATGCTGTTCAACATTCATTATTATTGGGAGGAAGGGGCAGATGTGTGTGTGTGTGTGTGTGTGTGTGTGTGTGTGTGTGTTTACCTATGCATGTATGTGTATAACTGTGTATGTATGTATGCATATGTATGAGGTCTTTTTGTTTTTGTTGGTGATCTTTTAGTGCTGGTGATCAAATGTAGGGTTATGTGCAATCTAGGCCCTAAGCTATCCCTTTTTTTTTCTTTTTAAATACCTCTTTGGTACAACTCCAGGATTTTCTAATTTTTCAGGTAAAAACAGGCAATAATTCCATAGGCAATGCACAGCATAGTGATGCACGTCTATAATCTTAGCACTCAGGAGTCTGTGGCACGAGGACTATGAGGCTGAGGCCAGCCTGGGCTACATAGTGAGACCCTGATTCAAACAAACCTTAAATCACAGTTGATTGCCCCTACCAAGCTAACTTCTATGGTTATACTGCTAATTACCATGCTTTCTTTCCAGGTATGATGAGTGTAATGGTTTGACTCAGGTGTCCTCCATAAACCTAATGTGTTCTGGATGTTTGGTCCCCAGCTGATGGCTGTTTTGGAATTGGAACCTTATTAGAGGTGTGTTGTTGGGGCGGGTTCATGGGGGTTATAGCTGGCTTCTTCTTGCCAGTGTTTGGCACACCTTCTTGCCGCTGTTTGCAGTGCTATGGCAGGCAGAGCTGATTTCCAACCTCTGCTCATACTGTCATTTTCCCAGCCATCATGAAGCAACAAGTCTGTAAGCCAAAATAAAACCAATTCCTCCACAAGCTGCTTTTAATTGGGTTCTTTTCCTTGAAGCAACAAGAAGTTGTCTACAACAATTTTGGTACCTAGAGTGGAGTTGGTGGTTGCTGCTAGAAACCTGATTATGGCTTTGGACTTATGCAACAGATATGCAGGAGGAATGTGGACAGATTTGAAACCTAAGCCTAAGACATGCCTTGCAGTGCTGTAATACAGCTTAATGTAAAGACCTGAATGCAGCAAAGACTATGGACTGTGAGGTTTGGCTTATGAAGATGAGAAAGAACTTTGTTGGGACTAGTCTAGAAGCAATTTTTATGAGAGGCTTCCTGTATTTGGCCTGTGTCTTGAGAACTTGTGCAGGGTTGCTTTGTGTAAAAATGAACAGGTGTTGGCTAGAGAGATTGCTCAGTAGTTAAGGTGCTTGCCTCCAGAGTCGAAGTACTTGGATTCAATTCTCCAGTACCTACGTAAACCAGATGCACAAAGTGGCACATGCATCTGGAGTTCATTTGCAAAGGCTGGAGACCCTGGTGTGCCCATACTCCCTCCCCCCCTGCTCTGTGTGAGTGTGTGTATGTGTGTGTGTATATCTCTGCTTACAAATAAATACATAAAATATTTTTTAAATGAACAGGTATGACCAGATGAAGATGGCATAGAAAGAAATGAAATATTTGGGCCAAAATGGCTGCCATTTCAGCTGCAATTGTTTGAATGATTACAACTATTCAGATTGAGCCATGTGATCTACATTGGGGCAGCAGGAAGAATGCATACATTTTTGATGTTTTCCTGCTCCTCAAAATTGGCTTTCTTCTCCCCTAGATTAACAAGGCAGTAGCCAACCTGGTACTATGAAATATAATGAATGCTGAAAGAGAGGGTCAATGGGCTTGCAATGTAGTTGTGTTTTGTGGAAATGGCCATGAGCAGTGTGAAGCAGGTGTGTTGGATTGCCTGAATGGAGGCCCGATGGAGTGATGAAAATGAACCTTGGGTTGCAGTGGAGACTCAGTGAAAATACCAGGACTATGGGATGGCTGCCCAGGAGAGCTTCTAGCACCTGATGAAGTTTCCCCAAAATGTGAATAGCTGAGCTGGAGGTGCAGAATCTGATCTCCAAGAGACCCTTCACACGTTATTATTAGACTTAGGGCTTGATGTTGCTCTGTTTGTTTTAAATCCTATATTGGTTCAATCTATCTTTGCTGTGCCCAATGCTATCTTTTGCAGTGTGAATTTGTCCTGTGCCATTATTATTATTAGTAGTAGTAGTATTACTGTATTTGGCTCAGTTCATGTTTGAATATTGTTAGGATAGATAAAAACTGAGAAGATTTTTAAAGTTGGACTGAATGCATTGCATTTTATATTGTATATAGTTTTCCCATAAACAATGGTGGGGGCCAGGGGCATATTTTTCCCCCATAAACTTGATGTGTTCTGAATGTTAGATCCCCAGCTGATGTTTTGAATTGCAGTTTTTGAATTGCAACATTGTTGGGGGCAGGTTTATGGGGGTTATAGCAGGTTCTTTTAATTCCATAATCCAAGTTACACACAATGATCCCTGTTTTACATAGATGATTAATATAAAAACAAAACCTCTTTCTTAAATATAATCTTGAAATAGGCTTTAACACTTACAAATATATATCAGATGCCCTGGTTTTGTTAGAACCCACCAAAATGAACTCTTTGAGCTCCTGCAAAAAAAGTAAACATTCCAGCATTTTATAATAAAAGAATTGCAGCAAATTTGGAAACTTCTTTGAAAGAAAGAAAAGAAACACTTGAAATCACTTAGAAGTTCCCCCACTACCACTACCAGGGCCTCACTGGAAGGTAAAATATAAGACAACATGCTTGCCCATTTTTGAAGAAATTGTGCCCTTCTACAAGGAAAATGTAGGAGCGTGACATAGAACCACAGCTTCAAAGGAAGCTTGGAAAATTTGGAGGGAGAAAAGAAAACTTGGAGACCTGGTTCCACCAAGTTCTTGAAGCATCCTCAATGTCAGCAGCATCTGTGAAAAAGCTGAAATCCAGGATTAAAGCAAGAAATAGATTCTGTCTTCTATCTTGATTCTGCTTTGATAAGAACCTAATCTGGCTATGGCTCAGGGAGAAGGTATTATCCTTTTTTCCCTTTCTGGATTTTTTAACCAGTTTTAGAAGCTGGTTTAGAAGGTTTCCTAGGTTCAGGCATAATATTACCAATATAAAGAATAGGCTATGAAAAAATTCTTAAACGAATCACTTAAGACAGAAAAACAAATAGCATTAAAAAATCTTGAGAGGAAGTTATTTTTTCTAGGCATAAATCTTTAGACTGTCATCTCAAAAGAATATTTCTAGCCAGGCGTGGTGGAGCACGCCTTTAATCCCAGCACTCGGGAGGCAGAGGTAGGAGGATCGCCATGAGTTCAAGGCCACAATGAGGCTACATAGTGAATTCCAGGTCAGCCTGGACTAGAGCGAGACCCTACCTCAAAAAAAAAAAAAGGTAAAAGAATACTTATAAAGATGTGAGCATATATCACCAAAATTTTCATTTCTATTTGAATATTTTATATTTTTATTGAATTTGGCAACAGTGTTTTATATTTAGAAACTAAGAATATAATATCTTATAAACTAAGAAAATTTACATTAATTAGGAAACATTATAATACACAAGAAATAAATCATTTTTTTCTGTCCTCAGAATTCTCCATTTCTAAACTTTATTTTCTAAGAAAAGATAAAAAAATTCTGGTGTTCACTTTTGCAGTGTATATACTAAAATTGGAACAATACAGAGAAGATTACTATGGCCCCTGCGCAAGGATAATACGCAAATTCAAGAAAAGTATTTTGTGTTGTTTCTGGTTTTGTTGTTCCTTATACTTGAGATAGGGTGTCATATAGCCCTATAGGGCCTCAAACTCATTATGCAGCCAAGGATGATGATGAATTTTGAATCTTCCTGTCTCTCCCTCCCAAGTTCATTTTTTTTCATATGCAATCAAAGAAATAGCATAGAAATAACTTGAGAATTTGTATTTCATCAACCAGCAATTAAAACCTTTAGGACTTTGAGGAAATAGTGCATACTATTGTGATCTTTAAACATATCAATAAAAATATATGTCTCAATGTCTACATGTTATATCACAAGCATTATCTGTAGGCTTCCTCAATAAACTAAACTACCTTTAACACCAATATATTAATACCACACATTCTATATCCATCATGAGTCACTAACAAAAGCTAGATACTTTCAAATGTATTCTAGCACAGTTTGTACACTCCAGAAAACATTAACAATTCAACATTATAGGCATATTCTAACATTAGAAAATTACAATAGCACTATTATCAGCTATGGACAACTTGTCTCCAAAGTGTCATTATTGCTATGCACTGGGAAACTTCAAACATGAAACTCTTCCAGGGTAGGAGAAAACAAAAAAAGAGAAAAAAGAAAAATGATAAAGGGAAATAAAACATCCTTCCTAATACAGCTAGAAGGACACAAGTTTCTCCAAGCAAAAGTAACAGTAGCCAACTATGTGAAAAAAACATTGTGTTGTTCAAAACGAAGCTGAGTTCTCACCTTCTTTGCCAGGTGTAAGTGAATATAAAGTATCACCTGCCTTCAGTGTCTCAGAGGATAAAACTAATTTGAGGAACTAAAAAAATATATGCCTTCTAGGAGAGAGCCATGAAGAATAGTAGTCCAGGGGTTTCAAAGAATGGTCCAGGTATGTAAGAGACAAGAATGAACAGTTGCATACAAGCAAACACATGTGTGTGTGTGTGTGTGTGTGTGTGTGTGTGTGTGTATACTCCCATTTATGCATGGTGAGGCTGCTTTTCTACATCTAGAAGCAATTTGCTTCGGGGTTAGGGTTGGCAAGGTTCTGCTATGTACTACATACAGTTTAATATCATAATTTACAACATGAGGCATATTGCTGATGCTTCAATATGGAAACATTTGGAAAATGGAAAAAGCAATGGGGAGAGGACAGAAGAAATCCAAGAGAAAATTTAGGG